>JANKKB010013927.1:0-10849 GCA_026225775.1 Bursera palmeri
ATTGAATACACCTCAACTTTTTAATTTTATAAAAGTCTTTAAAAGTCATTAAAAGTCTTAATTGAATACACCCCCTTAATCTTTTAAAATTTTTGAACTTTCCAATATATATATATATATATATATATACACTAGTGGACAAAGAATATTGTTGGATGAGAGAAACTTCAAAAAATAGTTGTGACATAGAAGAACTCTCTAATATCGATTAATATATTTAATCCTCTAAATGAAAATATGGTCTTCGTGATTGAGAAATATAACCGAAAAGATATTTAAAAAAGGGTATTTTTGAGATCATTTAAATTTTTTTAGCAAATAAAAACTTCTAATAAATTTTATTTAAATATAGTAGAGCTTAAATATCAAATACACTAACTCATATTAAGAATCCAATATCTTTGGTGGAGAATGAGACTGATTAGATTTTATATATTATTAGACATCTCTTTAATCTATCTGTTACGTAGGCAATTCTCAGGATGTCGAAGTGTTATTAACCCGAAATTGAAGCCACTTCCTTTCTAATCAAATCCGAATGATCTACGGTCAGTGGGCAACAATTCTTAAGGCTTCTTCTGATTTCTAGACTTCTTATTTCACGATACACTGTATTTATTCCACTAGTTTGACTTGTATTTCTCAAACAATTTTAACATTTTCTTGATTAAAAAGGATAAAGCTTTAGGAAGAAATATTGCAGAATACTTTTGGACCACTTCTGCCGGTGATGAGCCACAATGAGCACTGGAGGACCACAGGTTGAACTTCTATTTTGGGCTTCTAGTTTGGCCCTCAGAGATTCAAATTTTTGTTTATATCGTATGATTATTGTACTAAAAGCAAAGTGATTCTTTAATTTGAAACCAATAAACTTTAAATAGTGTATTAAAAAATATTATTAATATATAATATTAAAATTTTAATTGAAAAATATAAGTTAAATATACAATATGATATCTGGATCGATTGAGATATTATATTATATATTTATTATCATTATTGGTTAGGCCAGGAAGAAATGACACACCTAGCAAGCACACAAACCACGTTGTTTTCAATAATCTCATTTTGATGAAAAGCAAAATTCAAAATCGATTCATAAGGGAACCTAATCTTTCATGTTGGTAATTATTGCAATTTAATTTCTCGTACCCTAAACTTTGATTGGTGAATAGAATTGTTAAGTTTAGATAATGTTTACTCCTACCTTTGATTAGACCGTGCCTGCTGGTGCTAGAGAAGGATTTGTTCATACCAACATCAAAATAATTGCAGACATTTTTCTCTGAATTTGCAAGAAAGATGCCACAAGGTAAGCCCTTTGTCATTGAGGATTTTTTTTTAATTATTATTATTATTATTACTAATGAGAAGTTTCTACTAAATGAATTTCTGTAGATGCTGGGTACGGCAAACTCGTCGTCTCACACATCCTGGCTGCTTCTTTCATCGGAGCCATTGGCGCTGCTGCAACTCATTATCGGCGCCGGAAGCATTATAAACCTCGCGTTGAAGCAGACGGAAATATTATTCCACGGCTAAGCAAAACAGAATCTGGCCATGTCAGAGACCTTGAACCATTCTCGCGCTACGTTGGTACTTGATTGACTAATGCAACAACTCGACCTTACTCTACTATGTTTATATATGTAGTATATAATATATGTTAATTTGTGAATATATAATATAAGCTTTCTTCTCTGGGGAAAATTTGGTTTTGGTGGGTGCAGCTAGGCAGATGGGGTTTGCGGATGAAAATGATTGTCCACAGCTATGCAAGTTAGCTTACGAGTATCTGAGAAAGTCAGAAGGGTGTGAAGGCCACATCTTTGGATACTTGGAAAACGAACCAGATGCTAAATCTTTGTTTATTAAGCTGATAGAAGAGTTTGACCGATGCATCCTTGGTTATTTTGCGTTTCACTGGAGCCAAGCCACCCACATGATCACTCAGGTATATTTAATCTCCTAATTAAACTTTCTTTTCTTTTCGGGTACATAATTATTGATTCCTTCCTCCTTTCTCCTTTTAAAAAAAAAATTACTTTTTGATTTCTGGGTTTTTGTATTTGGGGCACGGAAGGTTCTTCGCGATGAATCTCATCAGAAGAGCACAAAGTTAAAGAGCCTTGTGATGGCAGCAACAAGGTGACTTTCTCTTGCCTACGCTTATTGGTTCTAGCTTCTCTATTTACTTTTTTATTGATTAACTTATTATATATTATGATAAAACCAAACTCTCTTCACAAGATGCATCTTGCGCGATTGATTATTGGACAAGAGATTTAGTCAATGACGAGGGATTCAAATCAATACCTTCTAACTGACCATGTATCATTTACGGTCCTAATTTGATTATAATATAATATGTGTTTCTGTGGTTTGTTATTTAAAAATAGTAATGATTATTAATATTATGAATCATGTGTTGTGGAAAAACACGCAAAACTCAAGCAAATACAAAACAATAAATACAGAACAAGCAGTGAAAATCCCAGCAAATATACTGAAACAAGTAAAAAACAATAGGAAGCAAGAAAGACACAGATTTTATACTGATTTGGACAAATAATGGTCCTACATCTAATTACTGATTCTAGCCTTTCACTATAAAGAATCTGAGAATTAGAAAGCGGATTAACACAAGATTACAGAGATATAAGACCCGTTATCTCTTCTCTTCACTCTTCTCCTTTCACTCTCTAGAATGACTCTCTCTCTAGAAAAGCCTTAGCCCTTTTTCCATGGCTTCTCTCTCCTCTCTTTTCTATCTCTTTGCCTCTCCTTTCAAAGAACTGAAGTGGCTTTGTTATACATAAAACGTAAGGCAGGCAAAAAATAACATATTTTGCCAGGTGTCGGGTCGATGCCTCGACGTGGCGACGTGTTTCATCCACGCCGTAGTATGAAGTCTCTTACTTCTCAATCTGTAGGTTCATCAAAATGGCACTACAGTGTCGAACAGCATCGCACCCAACGATGACTTTCTGGAGCATCCGCGTGACAATGTAAAAATACATCGCGTTGTAGTATCAACTCTCTGGATGATGGCACAAAGCGGCGTGGAACCACTTTGCGCCACAGTGTAGACTTGCTACCCAGAACTCCAAGTTGATTTATACCACAAATTCTCTACCTTAAATCAATCTTGAAAAATCATTCTTCATACATGACTTCCAGCTCCACCTCGAACCAATTTGTCAAGGTTCAACCCTTACTTGTTTTTCGTATAAACTCATCAAACCTTAAGTATCATTGCCTTGGAGATTGTTACAAGCCAAACAGGGATTTCTTCAACAAATCCCTTTGCCACCAACCTAGCCTTATATCTAGGCTTCTCATCTCCAATGAAACTCTTCTTTCTTTAAAAATCCACTTACAGTTTATTACCTTCTATTTAGTGGGATTATCAACAAGTTTTTCGATTTGATTCTTTACCAAATAATTCATTTCTTTGTTCATTGCCTCGACTAGGAATTCCTCTTTCCCTTTTGGTCCTTCTTACAAGGTCTTCCTCTAACAGTCAGACTTTCTCCCATATATTCACTTGATCATTTCTTCTCTAAAGATCTTTAGAGTTCAATACACCAATCACTTCATCTAACGATAATGACTCCCTAACATGCTTCAAAATATCCACAAACATCTCATACGATTTTGAAAGTGAATGCAGCAACACAAGTGTTTTATCTTTATCATCATATTAAATGTGTATATTTTCTAAATCTAAGCAATATTTATTGAACTCATCAAAATGCTCCTATAAATTCTTTTCCTATGTCATCTTATACGTAAAGAAATTTGTTTTCAAATATAACCTACTTGACAAAGTTTTAGTAATATACAAACTTTCAAGTTTCAGTTATACCTCCACTGCAGATTTTACCTTTGAAACCTCCCTCAGCATCTTGTCACTTAAACAGAGAATCAAGATGTCATAGGCCCTCTTCATTATGTCTTTCTTCTTCTCCACACTTTAACTTTCAGGCATTTAGCTTTCACCTTCCAAAGCTTCATCTGGCCCCATATTTTCGAGCAATGCGAGCATCTTCATCTTCCAAATGACAAAGTCATTGATTCTATCAAACTTCTCAATCTTGTATTTGGTACTTGATGAAGTCATTCCAATGTCTTGATAACCACCTTCGAAACTTACAAGTTTTCAACAGCAAAGAATTCTAGAGAACCAACCAATAATGTTTGCTCTGATACCAATTTGTTATCAAAAAATATGTGAATATCAAGCAAACACAAAATAGTAAATACAGAACTAACAGAGAAAATCCTGGCGAAGATATCGAAACAAGCAAAAAATAGTAAGAAGCAGGCAAGACACAAAAGTTTATGCTAGTTCAAACAAGTAACAGTCTTATATCTAGTTGCTGATTCCAGCCATTCACTATGAAGAACCTAAGAATTACAATGGAGATTAATACAAGATTACAAAAATGTAAAATCAACTATATCTTCTCTTCACTCTTCCCTTTCCTATCTCTAGAATAGCTTTCTCTCTCTCTCTCTCTAGAAAAGCCTAAACCCTTTTTCTTTGGTTTTTCTCTCATCTCTTTTCTATCTCTCTGCCTCTTGTTCATTAAGAAATGAACATGGCCTTTTTATAGACAAAAGGTAGGATAGGCAAAAAATGACCTATTTTGCCAAGTGTCGGGTTGGCACCGCGGCACGAAGTCTCTGACTTCTCAATCTGCAGGTTCATCGAAACGGTGCCGTGGTGTAGAACAATATCTCGTCGCGACAGTAATTTATTGGAGCATCTAGAAACACGTCGCATCACTGCACCAACTTTCTAGATGATGACACCGAGGTGTGGAACCACTTCACACCATGGCGTAGACTTGCTATCCAAAACATTAAGTTGATTAACACCTATGTCATTTATAACACAAATAATTAATAAGTATCAAATGTAACATTTGTCAAATAGTTTATTATTACATTAACTAAGTATTTAACTAAAGCAAATTGCAAGACATACCCTTGTAATAGAATATCAATTTCATTTTCTTATATTTGGATTTGTGCTGTTTGTGCTAGAGGGCCCATAGCTCAAAAATTAATATTCCCAATTTTAAAACTTTGATTACCATAGCAAAAATTGGCAATGGGTGAGTGGGGACCTCACCTACGAGCATCTTGGAATCTTAAACGTGTCCAAGGTTATTGGAAATGATAAGATTCATTTGATTGTTATTGTTATTAGATGGATAATTAAAACAATTTGATGGTCAAATATTGTAAATAATATTGATTTAACAGGAAACAGAGATTCGAAAAGGTGACAAAAGATTTGAAGGTGACAAGGGTTTTCTCCATTTTAGTGGATGAGATGAGAGCCATTCGAGGTGACGGAGAATCAAAGTGCACCGACGTGATGGCCCCAAAGGCCCTCAGCGAGAGAAGCCCGGTGCTGCTACTCATGGGTGGCGGCATGGGAGCTGGCAAGAGCACTCTCCTCAAAAAGATCATGAAAGAGTAACAGCAGCATATCTCTTTTCTAGTTAATTGCTTAATTTCCAAAGTTACAACTTAATTAATTAGTTTAAATGATCTTCTTAACACCAGTTTCTTGGTCAAAACGTAAGCACTTAAATTCTTTCCCATGTTTTTGACCAGTTCGAGTCAGAGACGGAGCTTCTAACAGACTGAGGGGACCATGCGCCCCACCCCCCTTCCCGCAACAGAATTTTATTTTTAATACATATATAAATTCTTAATTAAAAAAAAAAAAAATCTAATTTTTAAATATTGGTCCCTCCAACCTAGATTTGTTGTTTGATCGGCCCCCCAAAAATTAGACCCAAGCTCTGTCACTGGCTTCGAGTGGCTTCCTCCTTGACTAAACACTTCTTCAACAGTGTTGTTGATTGTGTTCACTGTGGAGAAAATGACAGGAGTATTATAAAAAATAGTCGTTAAATTTTTATAGATAAATTAGTTAATTATTAATTTTTTTGGGGATAAAAATCTTATGTACATAATTTTTTTACATAAATGCTTGAGACAATTAATAGTAATGAAAATATAAATGAAATGGTGGGTAATAATATATAGAATTTGACAGATCCTTCTGGCTGAGTGCGGCAAGTCATGCTGTGGTCGTAGAAGCAGACGCATTCAAAGAAAAAGATGTAATTTACCAAGCCCTTCACTCTATGGGCCATCATGATGACATTCTTCAAACTTCTGAACTGGTATATATGTACTCTCTGGAATTTGATGTTAAAGCACAATCCATATAAAACTTATGAGCTCTATCTGTATTTATCTTAGCGGGAAAGTGATGAATCAAATATGATATAATTTTATTGAACAAGTATCAATATGTGAATGTTATGGCTGGTAATCTTTAAAATCAAAATAGTCTATGATTTCAGACTGACCAATTCAGCTTAAATCAGGTGCACCAATCGTCAACAGATGCAGCATCTTCACTCCTGGTAACAGCACTGAATGAAGGGCGAGATGTGGTTTTGGATAGTACTCTATCATGGGAGCCTTTTGTGGAGCAGACAATTGCCATGGCACGCAATGTCCACAAGAATAGGTATCGAATGGGGGTTGGATACAGAGTAAATGAAGATGGCACCGTTACTGAAAACTATTGGGAGCAGGACAAGCAACAGCAGGAGCAGGAAAATGGAGAAGTAGCTCCCAGGAAACCATACAGGATAGAGTTGGTTGGAGTTGTTTGTGATGCTTATCTGGCTGTTATTAGAGGCATCAGGTATCATCTACTTGTATTTAAATTCCAAATCAAAACACTTTAATATTTATAGAATTAGAGCCAATCCCTGACACATATTAAAAGCTCCTTAAGATCAAAGTCCAAATACAATTATGTGGATGTGCAACAGGAGAGCTATAATGGTAGGAAGGGCAGTGAGGGTGAATTCACAGTTGACATCTCACAAGAGGTTTGCAAATGCATTTCCGAGATATAGCAGACTTGTTGACAATGCCAGGCTTTACTGCACCAATGATTTGGGCAGGCCACCAAGGGTAAACCCACTACATCAAATTTGTTTCACTTTTCTTGTTTTCAAATTAAATGGATTTGATTCATGATTGATGTAAATTCAATGCAGCTTATAGGATGGAAAGATGAAGACAGCAATGTTCTGGTTGATCCAGATGAAATCGACTCTTTGGAAGCAGTAAGGACGTTGAACGACAAGGCACAATCAGTATACGAGCTTTACGCAGACCCGAACCTAATATTCAAACCCGGCTCCGTGTGGAAAGACGTTGTGTTGTGCCCCTCGAGAGCCAGCATTCAACAGGAGCTAAGAAATGCCATCCAGAAAATCGAAAAATATTAAGTAAATTTTTGTTGTGAAAACGGAAGAACTCGGAATGATTAAAGCTGTTTCATTACAAACTGTACTACAAATATTAATTTCAAAACGAACAGTCAAATTCAACTAGATCTGCATTTCTATCTCTCGAAAATAGAAAAACCAAACTGAAGAATTTACAAAATCTAACCCTAAAAACAAGCCGACTACTCATTTCTTCCCCTTCTTAACGGCAACCTTCTTAGCCGGAGACTTGATGGTCTTCGGCTTCTTCGCCTTGGCCACAACAACGGCCTTCTTTCCCGGCGACTTTAACGCCCCTTCTTTTGCCTTCGCCTTCGGCTTCTTGTCGGCAGCCTTACTGGATGCAGATTTCGGTTTCTTTGCAGCGGCGCTCGTGGTGGAAGCTTTCGGTTTCTTGACAGCGGCTTTGGTCGTGGCAGATACCGGCTTCTTGGCGGCGGCGGTGGTGGTGGTGGTGGTGGAGGGAGATTTAGGCGGGAGCTTGAAGGAGTTCTTGACTTTGACGAGCTTGCCGTTTACAACAAGCTTCTTCAGTTGAACAAGCAACAGCTTCTTGAAGTTGTTAGGGAGATTATCCTTCTGCTTCTCTTCGATAAACTTCGCAATCGCTATCTGACTCGAACCGGTCCTCTCCTTCAACGCCGTTATCGCCTCGTTTATCATCTACACATTCCAAATCATCCCCATCAAGAACAGATCTAACCGCAAGCAAACGATCAATCAAACGAAAATTACCTCAGAGTAAGGAGGGTAGGCCCTGGGCTTCTTCGGCGCTGATGTCGNCCTTCTTCGCCTTCGCTTTTCCTTCCTTTGACGCCTTCGCTGTAGAGGTAGCCATTGCAACTCCAAACGGATAGAGATTTAGATTTTTTTTTTGGTTATTTTGAAATGTTATTGGTGGAGGGAAGGAGATTTTTAGGGGTATTTAAAGGCAGGAAGACGGGCTGTGATTGGTGGAAATGGGCGTCACGCGGATCGTAATCTTTGGACGTTGGTTGAATATGGACCGTCGGATTAGGTCTCATCAAGATCGTGGTGCAGCCCCCATTGGCTCTTGTCGACGGTGGAGATAAAATGTTAGTGTTAAAAAGGACATTGAATTGAGGCAAGTTAAACGGTGAAAGTGTAAATTTGACTTAAAAGTTTGAATTNTGTAAGACTTTTTGGCCGCGGGCGGGTGATGGATTTGATTGTTTTTGGTTTAGATTAACTTACTAGACTTCGGATTTCTAATGAGTCAAGAAAGGCTTGGGCTTGAAACGATGCGAAAACCTCTTGTCATATAACGTCCATTGTGTCGTTGCCGAGAAGTGATCCATGGCAGCCACTCATATGATATGGGAACCAAGATATTTGTCTCCAAAAGGAGAAGCATTGTCTACTGACATCTAATGGTGGTCCAAAAACTCCATCCAATACAGATTGCACGAATGTTAAAAGGCTAAGTTGAGGGAATCAAGTCAATCACCAAAACCCTAAATATAAAATGTAGTTTTGCCCNTCTAACGTGAATAATATCACTAGTTTTTTGCCCTCTAATTCGTGTTCATTTTATAGAGCTCGCTTGAAGAATGTTCATACATTCTTGGATCAAGAAAGATAGAATAATGTTGCTCGTGTGAAGAACCAAAATCACCCACAACATTAAGAATTGAAATGAAGTTTAGTATAAACAAACATATCACTTGTTTTCACAAGATACATATTGACGCCATTAAAAACTAGGAAGATATGATCAATAATCAATGTAACGGTTGATCAGAAAACATGTTTCCAGAGCTGTGATTGATTGATTCAAGGTGTATATCTAGTAACCATACAACCAACTTGAAAGCATCTAGAACAAGAATACCTATTACCTTCCAAAATCAAACCGAATCAATAGCATGAGTACCAGAAAAATCATTCTTTAATTTTAAAGATCTATAAAATCTCTCTCATTTCTTTCTCAACTCAGTTTTGTTTTACAAAATCTTTTTGAGTGCTAGAGTTATAAGGCCTTGGTTGAAGATTAGAGGGGATATAATATTTTAAAAATAAAGTAGGCCTTGGGGAGATTAAGAAGAGTTTTTTGTGGGAGAAAACATAGGAAAGAGACGTTTATTTAAAAAAAAAAAAAGTAGGATTTAATAAGTATGTGAAGACTAGATAATAATATGAAAGAATTAATTTTAATTAGAATTTAAGAAAATGTGTTGACTAAAAAATATATTTTTGAATTTTTGTAATCGGTGTAGAAACAAAACGTGTCACGCCTCAAAATCCTTTATATAGGAATTCTAGGGTGAAATATGTAATTTTAATATAAAAAAATTTAAATAAAGGATTTGCAAAAAAGATTTCATTTGCTTATCATAAGCTTTTATAACGCATTCAAAAACAAATACAGTTCATAAAGTTTTACATAATCATCGTCAAATACAACTTAACATTTAAATATAATTCAATATACATAAATATGATTCAATGGCTCTCCCAAAATCCTATATGTGAGCTCCAAAACATCACCAAACTCCTAACCTCGGATACTTATAGAGAAATGGATGAGCACCACAACCTAGTAAGAATTTTCACAAACACACAATTCTATAATATTACAAGTTAATGTATGCATCAAAATCACAATAACACATCCAACCGTTTCACTTTCACAATTACTCAATCATCAACCATTAACATAAACCTCAATCAACAGCCACACTCTTATCATTTACCAATTTTCCAATCTAATACTTTCCTTAGATCCTGCGTACCAAGCTGGGTCCATCCTAGGCCTAACACCAGAATCTCATTTGTGCTTTTCTTGGATCCTGCATACACAGTTAGGTCCATCTAAGGCCTAGCACAAACATACTATCCATGCACCCCTTGGATCCCGTGTAACAAGCTAAGCCAATCCAAGGTCCAATATGCATTTCCACTCATCACACTACCACTAACACACATAATTCTCATATCCACATCAAGAATTCTCGTTACACAATCACACACATACCATCCGATTCCATTTTCATATCATATTCACGTACTAATTCATCCCAACATCACAAAAATCATAGTAAAGCAAACATGGAAATGAATAAAGCATCACAATCAAAGTATGTGAATCAAAACACTCAAAACCCATATTCATATTCAAGAAAAACCCCAACTAAATTGGTTTAGAAGAGTGTAAAAGAGAAACCCCTACCTTAGATTGACAAATAGCAGCTCCCCTGACCTTTCTCTCTCTTACTCTTCTCCTTTTACTTCTCTTTCTCTCTTTCTCATGAAATTTATCTTCCTCCGAACCCTAAACTTAAGTGGGTTTATATAGAAATTGAAAAATGGGATACAAATGTCATTTTTGATATTTAAAATTCCGTGAATTCTCGCTTTGGCACCTAGGCTTAGCTCAATATATGCCTAGGTGTAGCTCAACATAGACTCTCTATCTCAAAGAATTTATGCTTCTAGAGACTTGGTGCCATGGCTTAGCTCTTCCTATGCCTAGGCATAGATTCTCTGCA
>JANKKB010013964.1:303-16972 GCA_026225775.1 Bursera palmeri
AATTTCCTTTATTACATAAATCAAAATGTGTACAATATACAATGTATATTTACAACGTGATGCTCTAGAGCACAGAAAGTCTAACATAATTTATGATTTACAGGAAGTGGGGTAGAAATTGACTTACAATCTTGCATATTGAAGCACCGTAAAATTTTCTTCAAGTAATTCTTCTGAGAACGCCAAATCTTCCTAATTTTTCTATCTCAGTAAATTTTCATCCCTAGAATCTTGTTTGCTGGCCTTAGATCCTTCATATCAAACTCCCTAGCTAACTATGCCTTTAACTCTTAGACCCGATTTTTGTTGGGACTTGACACCAACATATCATCCACGTACAACAACAAGATAATGAAATCATTATCTCCCTCAAATCTCTTGTAATATGAACAATGATCTGAACCAAGTCTACTATACCCAAGGCTAATTATAAAGTAATCAAATCTCTTGTACCAAAACTTAGCGCCTGCTTTAAGCCATATAGAGATTTCTTTAACCTGCAAACCAAGTTCTCATTACTTTTTTCTTCAAACCCTTCTGGTTGGAGCATATAGATTTCTTCTTCAAATGCTTCATGAAGAAATGTAGTTTTCACATCTAGCTGATCTAGATATAAGTCAAATGTAGCACATATAACCAAGACTACTCGGATTGTAGTAAGTCGAACAACAGGAGAAAATATCTCGTTGAAATCAATACCTTCTTTCTAAGTATAACCTTTAACTACCAATTTAGCATGATATCGTTCCACTTTGTCATTGTCAACTCGTTTGATCTTATAGACCCACTTATTTTCAATGGCTTTCCTTCCCAATGGTAAGGGCACAAGTTCCCATGTCTCATTTTTGTGTAAAGCTACAATTTCTTCCTGTATCGATGTCATTCATAAAGATGCATCTAAACTATTTTTCGCTTCTTCAAAAGTTGAAGGCTCTCCATCTTCTATTAGGAAACAGTATGCATTATCACTCGCTATGGCATACTCTGAGTGCCAAGAAGGTGCTTTCCTTTCTCGAGTTGACCGATGAACTTTAGGTGTTGCTAACTTTGTAGGTTCTAGTTTATCATTCTCTGAAACTGCTTCAAAAGAATTTGACTCTTCTACTTTTCCTTCCTTTATAATTGTAGTCTCAATACCTTCGTTGTTGTGCTATCATTTTAATTACTTTGTAGTTTATCTTTTATAAAGATAACATCCCTGCTGATGGTAACCTTATGGGTAGTAGGGTCCTATAGGCGATGCCCCTTTACTCTATTAGCATACCCCAAGAATATACATCTTCTAGATTTTTTATCTAGTTTTGTTCTTTCTTAGCTACCATACATTACATATGTAGGACATCTAAAGATATGCAGAGAGGAATAATCATCTGGTTTACCAGTTTATATCTCCATAGGTGTCTTCATCTCAATTATCGTTGATGGAGACCTATTTATCGCATAACAAGTAGTTTTTGCTACTTCTGCCTAAAACTTTTTAGGTAGATTAACAGTCTTCAAAATAGCTCTAATTCTCTCTACTAATGTTCAATTCACTTGCTCTGCTATGCCATTTTGTTGTGGTGTGTAAGCAACAATTTTCTAGAATTTTAGCCTTCTTAACTATAAAGTGCATCAAACTCCATACTACAAAATTCCCTTCCATTATCTGTCCTCAAACACTTTATCATTTTTTTCATATTCAAGCTCAATTCGTACTTTAAAGGCTTTAAACATCGCAAATACATATGACTTTCTCTTGATTGGGTATACCCAACTTCTCCCAGAACAAATAACACAAAGTATTTGGCTCCTCCTAAGGATGTAACGAGTGACTCCCAAACATCACAATGAATCAAGTTTAGAATATTTTTGCTCCTAGCAGTAGATTTGCTAAACTTCAATCCATGTTGCTTGCTAATAACAAAATGTTCACAAAACGATAAGCTTATTGCTTTAACCCAAAGAAGCAATTTCTGATTGGAGAGAATTTTCAAACTTCCTTCTGACATATGTCCAAGTTCGCAATGCCACATCATCATCAATTTTCTCCAGAATTTGCAATAGACGTTTCTACCTCCTTCAATGTTTCTCCACAAAACATGTATAAATTAGCAGCAATCTTTTCTGCCTTCATATTGACAAGCACGCCTCTAACAACTTTCATAACTCCATTTTTTGTATGAAATTTATATCTAAGATCATCTAGTTGTCCCATGGATAGCAAATTTTTCTTTAAGCCTTTCACATGTCATACCTCTTGGATGGTGCGAACGTTCTATCATATATCTTTATCTTGATTGTACCAATGCCAACGATCTCCAAGGCATGATTATTTCCCATGAACACAGATCCTCCTAAGATAGTTTTGTATTCATCGATCCATTCTCTTTGAGAAGTCATGTGCCATGTTAATGTTGAATCTATTAGCCAAATATTAGTAAACTTCTTTCTGTCTTCCACAACAATTGTTGTCTCACTGTATAGTACTTTGCCATCACCCGAAGCACTTGGCCATCATCTGAAGCACTTGCTACACAACTTTGAGTACCCGACAATTCAGCTGTTTTGCCTTTCATATTTCCCTCTTCATTCTTCTTAAAGTGCCAACAATCCTTCTTTATATGCCCTTGCTTACCACAATGATAACATTTAACCTTCTTACTTCTTGACTTTCCCCTATTCTTATTGTGACTCCCACTAGAACCACATTCCTTCGATCTTCCTCTAGTAACGGATAAGGCCTCAACTTGTTGAGAGGTCGATAATCTGTCTTCCTTCATTTTGTGGCTACTTTCTTCTTCAAGAGCAGCAGTTGCAACATCATTAAAGACTATGGTCGACTTTGTAATATTATTAGCCAGATTGATAATGAAGTGATTATACGAATCAGGTAGACTCTGACGTAGAAGTTCAGCACTATCTTTCTCCTCTATATTATGCTCCATGGTAGAGAATTGACAGAATAAAGTCTTCAAGGCACTGATATGTTTGGTCATTAAAGTAGATTCCACCATACGAAAAGTGTAGAGCCTTCTTTTCAAGAAGATTTTGTTATGTAATGACTTGGCTTCATATAAATTCGTTAAACTATTCCAGATTTTCTTTGCCATTTCCAATTCTATGACACTTGACAATACCTCATCTGTCAGTGCTAGATGTAGATTTGCAATTGCATCGCTATCCATCTTTTCCCATCTCTTAGAATCGAAGATTTCTTCTGGTCTTTCTTAAATTACTTCCAAGTAATTTTCCTTTCTTAAAATAACCTTTATCTTCATTTTCCACAACCCAAAGCTGCTCTCATTGAACTTTTCTATTTCAAATTTTACAGTCATTTGTTTCACTCTTATAGTAAACAATAACCCAAAACAGTAGTAAGTGCAAGTACAATTAAATACACTAGGAAAAGTTCCCAGGAAATTGGAGGGGTCACAACGGCCCCACTTAAAAATCAATTTCCTTAGACTCTTATCGTCTTTTTGACAAAACTTTCCTAAACATTTATAAAATCATACAAGTAACTATTCACTATCCTAAACCAAGATCTGATACCACTGTTATGAAATCTACCCACAACATGGAAAACAAAAAGAAAAATAATAAGACAATGGGTAAAGGACTTATATGGTAACCCTTTGTGATGAGGAAAACCTCCACAGAGTAAAGAAAGAACTTTATTAGCCCTCAAATAAACTTCTTGCAACCTCTCTCTAGTCACTAGGAATCTAAAACCTTCTTTATCTAATTAAGGAGAAACTATCTCTAATGACTAGAAGAAAACAATAAGAAAATAAGCTTGAATGTTTTCTAGGATGATCTACAACTACAAAACTAACCCTCTTATATAGCACTCCTAGGCTACCTCATATTGTTTTCTAAGCAATGTGGGATTCACAATATTAAGAATTATAATCCTTGTATAGTTCACTTTCCTATTTGCAATAAAACTCATTTAATTAAATAATTATTTAAAATATTTTTCTAATAGGACTTCCTAATTAAATTAGGATTCCTCTCCTAAAATAACTTCACTTTAACATCTTTTAATTTAATAAGGATAAAATTGTATAATAAAAAAAAACTTCATTTCTTTTTCTCTCAGTCAGAAAATAAATATTGACTACCTTTTATGACTAGTGCAACTCTACCCAAAATTGTAGCATGACTTTTGCATAACTAAATTCCAATATCATTTAAACAATTCATTTTCAGGTAAAAAAAAAAATGATTAACTTTATTATCACAATGATCATTCTCCCTTCGTCATAAACCAATACCACTTAGTTTTAAAAAACCTCTGTCTTCAAACTTTTCAACTTATATAAGCATAACATAAATAATTTCTTTTGAGAAAAAAGAATTAAGATGAGACGTAGAATATTTGAATTTATTGATTATAATTTTAGAAAGATACCATATTAACTGTGAAAGATTCACAAGAAAAAAACTAAACGAGATTAAATATCAAACACCATAAGACTCTAGGACACAAGAAGATCAAAATTATTATTAGTAACAAGATGAATAATAGGATAAATTTATTAAAACAGAAAATGAGAAGAAAAGATAATTACGTATTTAATAGTCAGGGTAATATGTGTTATATTTGATTTTTTTTAAAATAATTTTATACTTACTTAATATGGAGATAGGGGCAATTTAGTTTATAAGTGGGGTTAAAATATCTTCATATAATTATATTTGACAATAAAATCTTAAATAGCTTAATGAGTTTGGTTTCTTTAACTAATTAGATGTATTAAAGGTAAAAAAAAAAATATTTGAATGATTCCACATATATAACCAAGTTTATAAAATGTAATATAAGAAAATGGATTTTATTAGATTGATGATTATAATTATTTATCATAACTATTTTAATTTATTATTATTATTATTATTATCTATCTAATGTATAAGTTGGTTGAATGTGTAATATTACTTGAAAATATTTATATGAAACTTGTTACCACTTTATGCGTACGTTTCATATAAGTAAAAAAATAGCAAATAAATAAATATGACTGATTTCATGAAATTATCCAACAAATAACAATTATTAAAGTTTGACACAGTGAGATGCTCTCTAATTTAATGGCTTGTACAAACTAATAAACCAATGAAACAATGACTCAGTTCTCAAATCACACACCAAACCAAGGAGGTATCTTCCACCACGCACTAATATTACATATTTCAGCCTTGGGTTATCACTGTTTCATTTGCTCCCTTGACAAGAACCATTTGCCACGCTTTACTTAAATAATGAACAAAATTAATACTGTGAACAAACACAAGGCAATCTGCAATATCACATTTTAGCAAAATTTTGTGCCTCCACATGGAAAGTGGATGGGTTGCTGCCGAGCTAAAAATTACCAAGCCACGATAGGCTTATCTTCTCATGAGCTCAAATTGACAGGACGATTTCGTGCTATGAGCTATCAGATACATTTCCAAATGATTATTCCCTCTTATCTTCTTCTGTGTCATCTTCAAAAACATCAGTGTTTTCGACGTCTTTTTCTTTCTTTTCCTGCTTCACTAAACTAAGATCACCCTCCGGCTTGCCCCTTGTTAAAGATTGAGTTTCTTCATCATATTCTTCTCCCACTTCATCCGAATAGGCATACCTAAATATAGTTGAAAATATAACATAAAAATTCAATGCGGGGCAATTGATGATTCTAATTGAAGCTAAAATCCAAGAAGAATTCGAGAAAGTACAGGATGGATCATTGGAACTTAGAAGAAAACCAATTTCAGAAAGGCGACTTGAGCTTTGTGTAGTAGATTAAAGTTCCAAGAAGTATTTCTATTAAGGTATTTTATTCTTCGACAAGAAGTCAGAACCATACATAAACTATTTGAAATTCCAAGGAGTAGGGCATACCTTTGGGAGTTCTGAGATGGGGCCCAGAGATAGCAAATAACGCATAGCAATGCAAAAGCAAGAATGTCCCAGAAAGCAGTGATAATCCAAGCACTCTGCCACCGCTCATTGAAAGGATCTGTAGCTTTGAAGTACACCTGTAAGAGCGAGGATAACATATTCACAATAATTTCAGAAGCTGATCTTATAGAAATGAGTTGACTAAAGGAATCTATATAAACTGCACAGCAGAAAGAATAAAAAAAAGAGGGCTTGTCCTCAAGGATGAATAACATCCTGTAGATTAAAGAATCCAAGCACCATGTTCAGCTCAAAGAAAATCCTTTTGTTCTTTTCCCTCATTTTTAGTAAGAGAAAGAAATTTAATCATTTAACTATAAATAAACAACCATGGACCACATTCCTCAGGCTCCCACTCTGATGACCCATTATGCACAACTCAACCAAACATCCATATAAATGGTTAGTTGTAATCTTTCTCGATCAGCACAATATCAACTTTTAGCTCCAGAAGAACATCTCCTTCACAAGTTAAATTTCATGTTCTGAACAGTTCAGAATGCATTCAGAACATGATCCTCTTCCCAACTAAAAAACAAAAATCTTGTTTGTGAAAATGATTGAATGCACTTTTAACCAGCAATCAAGTTAAACATTATCACACAAAAAACAAACAAGGTTCAGCATATGAACCGCTAGAAGTCCTCCAGAAGAAATCTTCTAGTTTTGAAAGGTATGAATAGAATTCTGAATATGTTTACCAGAAGAAATTTAAATTCTAGATATCCAAAACAATGAAATAAAATAGAGAAAAAAAAAAGGTTTTAGCTGCCGCATGGTAAACATTGAAGAACATCCTCCAACTCGTGTTTCCTTTCTTTTCTAATTGTATAAAATTCCTCACATGGTTATAAAAGATCAGAAATCACTGGACATCAATTAAATTGGCATGAATTGTGCAAATTCTTGACTAGAAATCATACCTCATAGGCAATCCAAGCAACTGAAGCAATCACAGTCACAGCTATTGCATTTGAGAACTTCCTATATATATCCAACTTAATAGAACTCCTTTTTGCCTTGATAAAAACAAATAAATAAATAAATAAGCTTTAGTGTCTAAAAGTTACAATAAGAAGAAAGAAAAGTAAATAAGAAAATACGAGACAACTAGGAAGTAGTGCAATAATAACCAAATTCAAGGTCATTCAATGTTCACAAGATGAGCGCATCAATAAAAAAGGTGATACCTGTAGTTGCTCCAGTGTTCTCGAAAGGGAAGTAAAAATCCACAATATCAAAAAGGCATCCAAGAATGCATCAGGAAGGACTAGAAAGAGTCTAGCCCTTCCTGATATGTCACTAATGGTTCCCACATACTCTGTAATATCCAGCAATTCTGATGCCAAAAAGTATGTTACTCCAATAAGAAGCACCTTTGATGTAAGGCCACCAAGAGTGGGCCGCACAACACCATAACCCATTGAAACACACAGTATTAGAAGTCGAGAAAGTGTTTTTCTTACAGCTCCAATTGTCACAACCCAAGTTGTAACTACTACTGGCCTCATTCCTGTATTGTTAAAGTTTGCATACTCAAAGTACCAAAGAACCATCTCAAATAGTCCAAGAGTTATGACAGCAGTGATGCAATGCTGAAGTTGCAGTATATCCTTCCAAAACCTCAGATATTGTATGAACCAAATTACACTAAGAACCACATACGCAAGGGACATATACACATAAAACTTCATTAATGGGGCCATCCTACCAGGCAAATAACCATTGGGATTCTTCCACAGCGTCTTCCCACTCATTACTAATCCCTTGAGTTTTGGGTCACATGCTATGAAGAATAAATTATACATCCCAGTCTTTGTGATGGGAACTTCCTGATCATCCATCTTTATAGACAAATAGTTCCCACTGAACTGTACATTTAGAACAATAGGCCAACTAGTATCCGTGGCAGATGGCACCCTAATAACTTCACCCTGCTTGCAGCCTTCCAGCTTAGCAAGATCAGGGGTGCAACATATAGACCTTTGTCCACCATAGGCAGAACCACCAATATTATTTCGATCAGCTGCCTCGAAAATCACAACTTGTACCAACCCACTGCTGTGCTCCATATCTGTATGCTCATTGGCTGCTGCCTGGGTCCTCCAGAAAGTGATATTTTCAAATCTATTCCCATTATATATACAAGAAAGGATATAAAATTCAGAATGTGGTGGAAGATAATGATAAAGCAGAATTAATCTTATAAGCATTAGATAATAGGGTTGATTAATTTTAACTATAGCTAGGTGTCCTCAAAAGTGAATTGAAACTAAGGAATGTATCTGAATAAGCAATTAAATATCTTAGTTTAAGATAAGAACTTTAAAAGCATTCCAATATCTGCAGCAAATTTTAAAACCATCGACAACCTAGATCCGTGACAACAATCCCACAGCAAGAAACTAAAAAGCTTAAAACACAGACAATCAAACGTGTAGCCTCCATTCCGTAAATTTACTTCAGTCATACAAATAATTCAAACCTTAGATCCATAACAAATTACACGAAAATCACAACCATCGAAAGCTCATTCATCCAATGGTAACGGTAGTATTAGTAGTACCGAATAAAGGAGCGGGCATCGGCGTCGTGGAGGGAGACGGCGAGGCCTTCGCTGCCGCCAGGGAGAAGGAAAGCGTTGCCGAGTTCTCGGAAGGGATCGCTGGAGTAGAAGTGAATGGAAGCATTGGCGGGCACTGGAGAGAAGAAAAGAAGAGAAATGGAGGTGAAGAGAAGAAGAAGAAATGAGAAATCCAAGTCCATCAAAGAAGAGGAAATGTGTGAGTTGGGAGAGAGAGAAGAGTGGCGGAATTTGAGGGAGAGAAGGAGAGCCGGAGTGTCAACTAAGCAAAGGCTGTGTGCTGTCAAGTGTGTGTCGGTGGGTAAGAGAGGAAGAGGTTGGGATTTACGCGCCTAAGCAGCATGTGAGATTGATTAGTAACTAACGCCGAGGCACTGGCAGGATCACACTCAAAACTCTTTCTTTATTACACTAACAGGCTATTTTCTTGGATCCTATAAAATTTGAAAATTCATATTAAGGTCCGTTTGAATATAAAACTAATATTAATCTTCTAAAATTTAATTTTCATTATTTATATTTAATCATATTATAGTAAAACTCAAGATAAATAAATAAACACTCCTCTGTTATAATAAAAAATAACAAATTTATTGAATTAATTATAAAGTCTAATAAATATCTTATTTTTTTATAATCCTTTAAAACTAATTAATATTATAAAAGTATTATCGATATTTTATTTATTAAAATAATATAAAATATTTCATAATTAATAAAATATTATAAAAATTTACAAAAAAATAACAAAAGTATATTTCAATTTATTAAATAATATTTATTAATGTAGCTAATTTATTAGATAATTTTACTAAATTAAACAAGTAAATTATTTATAAAAAACTAAATATTTTTAGTTTCATTATGAGGGTATTATCGATATTTTATTTCCTAAAATAATATAAAATGTTTAAAAATTAATAAAAATATTGTAAGAAATTAAATAATAACATAAATATATTTCATTTACTAAACAATATTTATAAATTTAACTAATTTACTAAATAATTTNNATAAATTAAGCAAGTAAATTATTTACTAAAAACTAAATAATTTTAGTAAATTTAAATAATAAAAATATATTTCATTTACTAAATAATTTTAGTAAATTAAGCAAATAAACTTTATTAAATAATTTACTAAAAACTAAATAATTTTAGTAAGTAAAATTATTTAGTAATTATTTAAATTCTACAAAAGTTATTTATTATATGAAATATATTTTTGTTATTTTTTTATAAATTCTTATAATATTTTTATTAATTGTTAAATATTTTATATTATTTTAGTAAATAAAATATCGATAATACCTTCATAATGTTAATTAGTGTCAAAGGATTATAAAAAANTGAAGTCTTTATGCGACTCTATAATTAAGGGGTAAATTTATTATTTTTCAGTATATCAGAGAGATGTTTATGTATTTATCTTGAGTTTTACTGTAGCATCGTTAAGTATAACTAACGAAAGTTAATTTTTGGGGAGTCAATATTAGTTTTATATTCAGGTAAGATGTGATTAATAACTTTTCAATTTTTTTAGAGTCCAAAGGTAAATATCACTTACAATAACCCCCCATCAGGAGCGTATATACATACATACATGTACATATACATATATATTTCCCCCTTGTTAAGTAAAACATGGTAAGGGCAAAATCGAAATGTGACTGATTAAACTTATTAAATATTATCTTAATNAAAAAAATCAATGGAATGTCTCTCACGAAAACATAACACATCATTATAAATAAATAAATAAAATTGGGATGATATCAAATAGTATCCTTGTGTTTTGGCCTAATTTTAGGCGGAAAACATGTTTGACACTTTAATCAACTAGACCCCTAAGGTTTACTAAAAATCATTAATTAATATTTTATGTTAAGTAACAGAGTAACAGAGAGGATATTTTGGATGGTAATTTTTAAGAATAAACAAAAGGTTAATTATTCAAGGGGATAATATCAAACACTACCCTCATGTTTTGGTCTAATTTTAGATGGAAATCTTGTTTGACACTTTAATCAACTAGATTCTTGAGGTTTATCCAAAATCATCAATAAACCTTTTTCTTCAACTGACAAAGTAACAAAAGTGAAAAAAGACTACTATACCCCTGATTAAGTATAGCTCAAATATAATATTTTAAACACTCTATAAAAATTTGAAAATACCCTTGAAACATAATAAACATAAAAAGGTCATGAGGTACACATATAAACTTAAAAATTTCAATTTTGTTCTTGATTAAAATTATATACAACATTTGCATTATAAAAAAAATGAAATTTGAAATTTTATGACTATGAAAATTTTGTAAAAATAAAATTTTCAAAATTTCAAATTTGATTTTACTAATAATGCAAATGTTGTGTATGACTTTAATTTTTCTTTCAAATTTAAAATTTTAATCAAGGGCAAAATCAAAATTTTTAAGTTTATATATGTACTTCAAAGCCCTTTTATGTTTATTATGTTTCAAANAGTATTTTCTTATTTCTATATAGTGTTTAAAATATTGTATTTGAGCTAAACTTAATTAGGGGTATAGTAGTCTTTTTTTTCACTTCTGTTACTATATTAGTTAATGAAAAATATTTATTAATGATTTTAGGTAAACTTCAGGGGTCTAGTTAATTAAAGTGTCAAACATGCTTTCTGTATGAAATTAGGTCAAAATATGACGTTAGTGTTTGATATTGTCCCTTAACAAAGGTAACAGAAGAGTGATATAATAATTTTTTTCTCTTAAATTACTGTGTCAGTTAACGGAAGTTAACGGAAAAGATTTGTTGATGATTTTGGGTAAATCTTAGGGGTCTAATTAATTAAAGTGTTAAAAATATTTCTGTCTGAAATTAAATCAAAATACAAAGGTAGTGTTTGATATTGTCTCAAATAAAATTATTAGCCTCCTATTCCAGTTGTAGAAACGAAGGCGTGTTGGGTTAAAGAGACAATTTCAATGTTGGTTGGACCTACCAGACTCATATTGAGCTGCAATTGTGTAACCTGTGCATGTAGTTGATTGACATTTGACAATGTTGTTTACTTGTAGGCTGTGTGTTGTGCTTGTAACATACGTGAATGGAGTTGAAAAATTTCAGGGTTTCAAAAAGAGGCTGCAATGAATTACTATTTTATTATGTGTTTGTTGGTTATGTTTGTTTGTTTGTGTAAATTGGGTTTGTTAGCTTAAAAATGAGTTCTCTATTGGGCTATATATGGCCTTTTTTTTTTTTTTTTTTTTTTTTTAAAAAANTTTGTGTAAATTGGGTTTGTTAGCTTAAAAATGAGTTCTCTATTGGGCTATATATGGCCTTTTTTTTTTTTTTGAACAAAGAACGTCTTGATGCGGTAATTATTTTCTGTCCATAATATATGTTATGTGTGTTTAGTATCTGACTCATGTCTTTTGCTTTGATGCAGTTTGTCCACATTCTAAAAGTAAAACAAGTTTTGTTGTCTATATCGTAATTCTGCGCTGGTGGTTTTGTCTGACTGTGGCTTTACTGTGACATTTAGCATGTTTGGAGAATCTTGTAGAGTTAATGAAGAGTTTGACCCATTTTTCTACACGCGTGACAAGCTGATAATGGAAGCATGTGGACTGTTGTTTATGATGATGGGAGATAAACTTGGAGGTTGTTGGTGTTATACCATAGGCTCAACGCAGTATGATTTTTAATGAAAAACGACCTCCAACTCATGCAATTGTGTAATGAATTTGAAGAGGAAGGGTATAACTTATAAGCATATTGCAATGCACATAAAGGTTCTACCGTTCCCCTTGGGGGAAAAAACGAAAGCACCTCAAAGGTAAGGTCTTGAGTAACAGTAACACCCATGTTGAATTTTTAGTAACACAAAGCCCCCAATTTCACGGTTTCCATGGAGGAATTTGTGAGCTGTTGTCAAATCTTATGCGTAATGACTATTTTAATTTTTATCCATCCTCACCTTCACCTCTGTCCACCACTTTCCTTCCTCCTCAGTCACCCCACCACCAATTAACTCCCCACCAACTTCCGCCTCTCTAGTTCAGTCAAACAATACCATTGCCACCATAGAATCTTTTACACCTTAATCAATTAATCAGCAACGAACAAACCAGCAAAAACACCCAGCATCACCAGGCTACCCTTAAACGCTACCCATAAACCCAGCAGCAAAATCCGTCACCACCATTCAAGAAAGAATTAAAACAAGAAAAAAAGTGAAGAGAGAGAAACAAAAATCAGCATTCTCTCTGTCAAAGCTTCAAAGTTGCAGATAAGAGAAAGGAACTGCAAGGTTAAAGTTGAAAAAGAATGATTTCCTTGAAATTGATTGTTACAGTAATTAAGAAGTGTTTATATACATTGATGTAAGTTGGTCTTTACCTGATTAACCAACTAATTAAACAAACTAACTAATTTATCAATTAATTGACTAACAACCTTTACAACAACCCGTAACAACCGGTAACTAATTATCCATAACAGATTTTCCCTCCTCTGCTCTTGCAACTTGCTTGTTCTCAATCTGCGTGTGTGTAGGGTCCCAATGTGATAGGGATTACTGTACCATGTGTGCAGGTCCCAGTGTGATAGGGATTATCATACCTTGTGTGCAGGGTCCCGTTGTGATTAGGATAGTCGTGCCTTGTGTGCAGGATCCCAGTGAACTCTAGATAGCTTAGCTTGTATACAGTGATCCAGGTGATATATGGATTAATCTATGAGCGTGCTGAGATACGGGATAGATCTGCGGAGATCGTTTATGATATGGTTTCTAGGGTTAGGCCTTAGGTGGGCTTGCGATGATCCGGGACCTAAGGAAAAACACCTATGATATGATATGTTGACAGTGCTAGGCCTTATAGTGGCTAGTCACTATGGAGCCCAAGGAAAACACCCTTGACATGATTTGGGTGATACGCCTTGAGGTGACCAGCTGGATCGGAGCCTAAAGAAAACACTGATGATACAGTTTGAGTGTTAGGTCTTGAGGTGGCCAGTTGATATGGAGCCACACTTGACATGATTCGGGTGTTAGGCCTTGAGGTGGCCAGCTGATCTGGAGCCCAAGGAAAACACTCCTATTATGATACTAGTGTTAGGCCTTAGGTAGCTTACTGATTCGGGGCCTAAGGAAAACACTAGATTGGAAATTTGTATGCATAGAGGTGATTGTGGTGGTCGAGACGTATGGTTGAGTCACATGTGTGGCGACGGCTCTAATTGAAATAGGGAGATTTCTAGGTAGTGATGGTGTTATGTTGTGTGTGTTTGGTTGATGCATGCGTTTGATTAAAATGTTATAGAACTGTATAGTGTTAAAAATTCCTACTAGACTGTATTGCTTATCCTTTCCTCCATAGGTATCCGAGGTCAATAGTCTAGCGATGGTGATCCAGTGCTCACATAGAGAATCTCGGATGGTATTGGGTATGTCCAGGTAGATAGGGTGGGTTGTGAGTCAGTTTTTGTTTGTCTATTTTAAAAGAAAAATTTTATAACCGGTGTTTTTAAGTGTAAACGTTTTATTTAAAACTTTTTTATTGGTTTTATTTATTTTTTCTTTAGTTATTTATATAGTCACCCATAGAGTTCCTGTATAAGGGATTTCGTGTCGTAAAAATCTATAAAAGTCTATAAATATTTATCAATCTCTCAATAAAAATCTGTAAATATCTTTCTTAATAATTAAAATAAAAATTTATAAAAATCTTTCATAATTATAAAAAATCTATAAAACTATAAAAATTATTCACTTACAAAAAATATTAAAAAATCGTAATTGAATACACTCTCACTCAGCGTTTAAAAGTTAAAGGTTATTTTTACATTTCCCGATTTCCAAGCGATCCTGTTGGTTGTTTTCTCATATATTCCCAAAAAAAAAAAAAAAAAAGAACTTACTGGGTTTGCTACCGTTATTTGGATTGCCCTCTNATTCCCAAAAAAAAAAAAAAAAAAAAAAGAACTTACTGGGTTTGCTACCGTTATTTGGATTGCCCTCTACTATTGCAATTCGAATGGAGACGGTGTCGCACAGGACAAAGCCCGTAGCGGCCTTCATGGCCTTCGGAACGAAAGGCGACGTTTACCCTGTCGCTGTAAGTCCACTCGCTCGCTCCCTTTAACTTTTTTTTTTCTAATAAAAAATTGTTGGATGCATTGCAGGCCGTGGCTGCGACTTTCGGTTGTGAGCAGAAACAGTACCGTGTGATTCTAATAACTCATTCGACTCACCAGGTTCTAATCTAAGCGTTCAATTCAACTTTAACTACACGAACTTCCTTAATCAAATGCCTTAGCTTCTTTGTAACATAGCTCATCCATAAATTTAAATACCTTATGATTTTAATTGACGCATCCCCAAGTTTTCAACTATCACATTATGTCGTGCCATATCAAGTAACCTTACCGGGACGGTGTTTCTATGAGTTTGTGGGAATTCTTGTCCCAGTACTATAGCTGGTAAAAGCTGTGCAAATTTATCTACTATATTAATCTTTAATTGGATGTACTTAGCGTTCGATAAGCATCTCTCTCTGAAGTAAAGCTATTTCTTTAAAAGAATTTGACATATTTGAGAAGGCTATAATATTTTTTTTTATTTTTTCTAGAATTTAAGTTCTCATTTGGCTGGGAAATATGTTGATTTTTGGTCAATTTCATCTCCACCTGTTGTTTCTACTCCGGAGCATCATGATCCAACAGGTTTGGGTTTGGATAGCTGACTTTGAACCTTTTTCTTTGTTTATTTATTTATTTTTATTGTAATGTATTTTACTGTTCCTCGTTATGGGAAGAAATGGTTTTCTCCAATACCTGATGAGAAATATGAAATTTATACTTTTGCGAAGTCCTTATAAATTGTTTTGTCTTACCAGGCTCCCCGGAGTTAGATTTTAGGGAAAGGAAGAAGGAAATTACTAGGGCGCATAGAAAAGAATGCTATTCTGCAGTTGAAAGAATCTTTGGAAATGGCCCAAGCATGGACGGTGATTTCATTGCGATAAATTTGTTTGCTTTGGTATTCATATTAATTTTAAAAGTGAATAGATTTTCTTAGTGTCTTGCTGATGTGCTCAGGATTTATGAAAGCTCTAAATTGCTATGTAAGAAGATGTAAAATAAATTTTGTAGTCTCCAGAAATGAATAAGGAAAAACCCAAATACAGTATTTTAATGATTCAGGATATTCCATGAGACAGTTAATTTTATGTGCACAAAGAGATTGTTGAATAAACTTCGAAATATGATAACTTAGCTCTGTTAAAGAAGAATGAAAGAGAATAACCTCCTAGTTTCTAGCAAAACAAATTTTTAGTGCAAACTTTTATGACAATTAGTTGAAATTTTAAGATAGTAATGTTGCTGAAAGTGGTTCAGTTACTTTGTGGTCTAGGAAGGGTGGAGCCTTGCGGAACTTTTTCATGTGCATTGCATAGTTGCTGCACCTTATGTTGTTCCCTATAGGTAATGCAAGATTTTCAGCTTTAGTGCTTTTATGTATCTCACCATTGGGGTTTTCTGGTCCCCCATGATAAACTTACAAGATGAGTACATATATGTTAAAAAATCGTAAAAAATATGCCAGTTGTTCTCTTCACTTTGCCTCATTCTCGGATGCCTACCATTATTTTTAAAAATTTTATTTGTTTATCGTCTGTCTGTTTTCCTCTTGTTATTTTTGATGTTTTTCTAATTTTTTCTTAAAATATGTTTAATTCTGGAAATAATTTATCAATATATTTCCTTGTGAAAGGAATCACATATCCAGTAGTTGGTATTTGTGTTTCTGGGCTAAATTTTACAGTAACTTTCATTTTACTTGTCAGTGCTCCTGCATCATTTGAGCATCGCTTCTTAAAAGAACACCCACTTTTGTACAAATATCTCCAAGAAGCTCTTGTCAATAAGGTATTTCATTGCTTTTTGAGTAGATTCCTATGAATGATGGTACTATAAATGTTTCTTTCGGAGTCAACTGATGTGCCCTTATGAATTAGAGCCTTAAGTCTTGTTGACAAGAAAATTAAAAGTCTTCTTTATTCCCATATATATTAGGTTTGAGATTTTGATGGAACCAGCAGTTGATTCCTTAACAAATATTCCTCACAAACAGAAAAATAAAAACAGCCACTGGTTTGGAGGC
>JANKKB010013965.1:0-41930 GCA_026225775.1 Bursera palmeri
AAATGCGTGTCCAGAGATGAGGGTTGCACGTTAACAGTTAAAAACGCAGAAAAATATTTTCAGCAAGATGCCTTTCCCCTTCAATTGACTTCCGTACAATATTCAATAGATTCGACAGCCAAAATTCGTGTCTTTCACTGATCAGAAAAAAGAAAAAAAATGAATATTATATATAAAGATTTTATTATATAAATATAGGGATGATTCATAAAGTTTATTTCCTTTTTAAGAAATTATATTTAAACATTTTTGTTTCCAAATGTTGCCTATTTAAGCTGTTTCCAGATATACAATCATCTATTTGAGCAGTGTCCGAAATATTATTGGTTAAGGCATCAGTTAGTAATCCTATGTGGAAAAGTCGGTGAAGCAGTATGCATTTATCGACTATTATGAGAGATTCAAAGATTTCCAAACAAGTTTATTTGACTTGGTCAACGAAACTTACGAGGTTAAGATTTTCCTAATGGTCTCCACCACCCAAAGAAATAACCCACCAACTTCCTTCTTTACATTCAAATTTTTGTTAAAAGTTCTCCTTTGATTTTCCCTCAAAGTTCACTTCCCCTTTCTTGATCATCTTAAGCAAAAAAAAAAAAAAAAAAAAAAAANATTAACAAAAAAAAAAAAAAAAAAAAAAAAAACCATATCAGAATTGATTGCAAAAAGAACAAAAAAAAAAAATATGCCAAGCAAGTTGAAGAAGGCAATTGGTGCAGTGAAAGATCAAACAAGCATTAGCCTCGCGAAGGTTTCCAACACCAATGCCTCCAACGTTGAAGTTCTCATCCTCAAGGCCACGAGACATGATGACGCTCCGCTTGATGATCGCTATGTAAATGAAGTGCTTCGGTTGATTTCTTCCAACAAGGTTTACGCTGTGGCTTGTGTGCAAGTCATTTCCAGAAGGCTTGGCAAGACTCGGAATTGGATTGTTGCTCTCAAATCCCTTATGCTTGTTCTCAGAATTTTCCAAGACGGCGATCCTTATTTTCCCAGAGAATGTATCCATGCAATGAAACGTGGTCACAAGATTTTGAACCTTTCAAGTTTCAAAGACGACTCGCATTCCAGCCCCTGGGATTACACTGCTTTTGTCAGGAGTTTCGCGCTATATCTTGATGATCGTTTAGATTGTCTCATTACAGGGAAGCTTGAAAGTAGGCTTACAAATGTTAGAACTTGGAGAAGCAACGAGCCTGATTGTGACATGCAACCGACAATGTTGCTTGATAAAATATCGAGTTGGCAAAGGTTGCTTGATAGAGCAATTGGCACAAGGCCGACAGGTGCAGCCAAGACCAACAAACTGGTTCAGTTTTCTCTTTACTCAGTTGTGCAAGAAAGTTTTGATTTGTACAGGGACATATCCGATGCACTAGCGCTTCTTTTAGATAGTTTCTTTCATCTACCCTATCAATCATGTGTGAGTGCGTTTCAGGCTTGTGTCAAGGCCTCGAAACAATTCGAAGAGCTTTGTTCATTTTACGATTTGTGTAAGAGTTCCGGGGTGGGAAGAACCTCAGAGTACCCATGTGTGCAAAAAGTGTCAGATGAGCTCGTGGAAACGTTACAAGAGTTCTTGAAAGACCAATCTTCATTCCCAGTAAATGGGAGATCACCATTGTTTAATCTTCCCACAACACCAACGAATTATAACGATCCTGCTTTTGCTGGTGGTGTGAGCTCTGAACACGGTGAATCTAATTGTGAGTATCAATCATCAGAACCAATAGAGAGGTTTTCAGAGAGAGAATCTGAATCCGGTTCACATTGTACATCGTTAGAGGATCTTATGTCCGTGACAGAACTTGCTGGAATGAGCCCGAGTCCGTCTGTTGACTGTTTATCATCTGCAGAGCTGTTTAAGAATCGATCTCAACAGGATGATCATGTTAGTAATTGTGCAACAAAAGTTGTTTCAGATCATTATTTACCCATTCTCCAAGGCAAAGATTTGGCTTTAGATAATTTGTTCATTGACGGCTGGCCAGCACAAGTAGAACTCAAACAAGAACAAACCCAACAAGGAGAGCAACATTCAGCCTTGGATCTGACTGGAGGTAGTAGTGGCGGAGCTAAAGATGATTGGGAGCTTGTTCTTGCTGAAACTGCTACAAAACCAGTAGAAACCCCAACAAGTTTATTAATCCTGGATGATTTCATTGATCAAGCTTCCACTTCTTCTGTGCCACAGCAGCAATACACTAATCCATTTTTACAAGATGTAACAGATATATCTGACATATCAACCACTGTCAGTAGCACTGAACAAAACGGATTTCCAAACAATTTAGATTCGTTTTCAGTGATTCCAACATTCCAGGTAGCGCCAACATTTTGCGCCAGTCCAGAGCGGACTACAGTAATGGCGCTTCAGGATCAAAATGATCCTTTCGGGGAATATCCTCCTGTGATGGCAGACATTAAACATGTGCATGGTACTGGGTCTCTGGATCAACAAATTTTGTTGCAACAACGATTGTGGTTAGAAAACCAAAACAAGATCATAGCAAAGCGTATTGCTTGATTTTAGGAAACAAAAATATTGAATTCTGTAAATTGTTTGTTTGTGGATACTTAGTGAACAAGGTTGTTTAGTTGCCTCTCGTTTTGGTATACAGATGATGTTCATGAGTTGAACTGGCTTTCGCTACTTTGAAACAGCCATCTATAATTCTATATATTGAGAGAAAGATCATAATAATTCTTTAAATAAATTTGAAAAATATCATAAGCATATATTACAAGCAATTAATATATAGCTGATGAATATGTATAAGTATTAAATTTACGAAACGAAATGATCAGAGACAAATAGATATACAACTTTAGTATCCCGAGGTGGTATACTTGACCTTATACTCTATATTAATGTTGAATTCGTCGTCATTCTTCATTTTCTTAATCCACCTATTCAATTAGACTTATTTTTATGAGCATTTAGATAATATGTCACCACAAATAAACTCATCAAATCAGTAAAGTGATATAAGTTTTTCTAATTGTTCATTAGCCTTGGTGTTAGTATCCCGAAGGATTCCAGCAATGCATTTTGTGAGGTGAGGAGTATACCACATAAGCGGCCACATTGTTCATATTCTCTTTCAAAGAGCAATAAAAAAACCCTTGAGATTGGTCGTAGTCCTGTGCCAAAGTTCCTATATACAACCTGCAAATGTGAAACTTCAGGAAAAGCAATGAGGATAAAGGAAAACGTGAAAACAAACGAGCGGACAGGGTGTTTGTTCTTGTCAAGTTCTTGAAAAATCATTTAGTCAACCCTCTGTTTTCGTAAAAGTAAACTATATTATAAACCTGAAAAACAAACTTACGGGTATACATATAAAACGACACCTTTTAGTATGATTTTTTTTAAAAAAAATCATCATTGAGCTTGCATCTTTTTTACATTTTTTTTCAGTTTTCCAAAAAAAAATATACCTATCAGAACACTAATTACATATTTTAGGTGACACCCAAATGAAAATGAAAACGAGGAAAACGCGAAAAATGATTATCCAAAAAGAGCCGATCGTAACTATCAAGAATTAAAGGAAGAAAAAAGGATTTAGACAATACACTGTAATTATTGAGAGTAATACTTACAAGAAGCAAAAAATGTGTGCCTTGTTGTAGCGTAATAATACACTTGCACAGCCTTCAATTGGCCGCCGCAGAAGCACAAAAAAAGGGGGTGAAGATGAAGTGATTCTACAGTGGTTTTAACTTGTTTATTACAACAAAACATGAATCGTGAGTGGATATCCTATTTCCAAGAAGATAAAAGAATCTTGAATGGTTTTAAACATCCTAAGTTTGGCCAATCGTCACCATTGCTGCATTTAGCTCTGGAGGCAGAAAAGTTGGCCTATGACTCTATTGTAGTGTTGAATCAGCCCAGCAATTTAGTCTAAAGGCTGTGGCAGAACCCAAAAGGGAGCTTCACAAGAAGACGTCGATATTTTCTTGGTAATTAACTCTCTTATTACACCAACCACTCAATTAACAAGTACATAAGCATGCAATGCAATCCAAGGTAATGTTTTGTAGGTGGAGGAATCGAGAATCGGAACTTTGGAATGCGTATGAGAAACGTTGGGGTTGGCGGGAAACAAGAAGATAGGGTATGTGAAAGGAAGCGTGGAGCTTTACAGCTTGGTTTATGCTGCTACAGTGCAGTAGTGCTTTTAGTATCACGAGAAGAGAAATATGACCAGAAAAGTTATAGGCTTTTATCTTTTCTTTAGTAGGCATCAGATGCACTGCCAGCCACTGCGTCTGTGATAGGAAATCAATCAAGTAGGCCACTCAAAAACAACACAAACAGGAAGTACCATGTGAACTTGTGAAATGTGACCAGCACAATACCAATATGGACCACACTGCTTATTCTATATACAAATATATCTATTAGTATATTCTTCCCCATGTGAGCTTCCTGTGATCTTCTACTGGGGACCCGCGATTGTTGCCCCAATTCCTCACTTTCGCTTCCCTATATCTGCGCCGAGCCTTCCTCTCTTTCTCCACTTTTCAGATTCTGCTGTCTGTCTGATTAACAAATCGGTGCTTAGAGTCCTATGATACGATTACTACTTAGGCCTTGAATTTTCATTATTCGATGGCTAAACAAAGCATGAGAAAACGGGGCCTATCAACCATCAACAAGAAAATTTGATAAAGAAATAGCCAGCCAGCCAGCAGAATACAAAACTAAAACGAAAGACTATAATCATTACCATTAATTGATTTCCATCACTCACCCACAACCCAAGAAGAGCAAAATCTAATATAACTGCTAAAGCAAAGCATTCATAAGGGCATTAGCCTTGGTGGGCACATCATCAAATTACAAAATTATTGTACTCAACTGCACCTTTGTGAATCAGCTACGTCCATATCAATCAACATTCCCCATCATCATCATTAACATCATGATAGATAGAAGAAGAGTCCAGACAAAACAAGAATCAATGATTCTCATAAAATCATCGTAATAATCCACACTGTCGCCAAATACAAAAACAGTTGCACTAACCATTTACATTATCAAACAGGGTTCAATAATCAAATAAAATAAAATCATCATAACCTCTTCTCTCACTCACTGGCCAACTCAGCTTCCTGAGTGAATCAATTTTCCACTGAAAAAAAAAAAATAAAGCAAAACGAGGATACTCACTAAAAACCGCATCCATGGCTTTTGTCATATTATATTAAGATAATTAATTAATTTTTTTAATAAAAGGTGAAAAAGTTAAAAAGTATACGAAGTATGTGTTTGTTTGTCGCTTGCCAAACAGGTAGGTAGTTGCTTCATTCTTCGACGGTTAGAAAATCCGAACTGACTCCTCCTGTATTAGAATAAAATCACATAATCAGAAACACAAACACAACTAATAATAAAATTCTATTAATTTATTAATAGCTCAGTGGTTATATAATATAATAATGTATGTCACGTGTTGACTAGTCATTGCTTCACGTTTTCACGAGTCAACAGTTCATTGAACACGTTAACGTCAATGGACGGTGTTAAAAGATATTGATAAACATAAGGTCAGAATCGTCATTCAGCCGTCAAAAAAGGCGCTAAAATTGATGAAAGTTAGGCCAAGCGCCGAAGCGCTCTCTCTTCCTATAGCACACAGAAGACATTGAAAAAACAAAATTACATGTTTACCCTTCAAAACGCCGTACCTTAGTTGGCGGGGTTAGTTTGACTTCTTGGGTTATTCCCTCCAATCCGGCTGAAGATACTTTTGAGGCGGTTTCCAGCTAGTCTCTGCAACGCCCTCTTGGCGCCAACCACCTCAATCTCCGCCAGCCTCTGCAAGTGTTGATACGCCCCAGCAGCCATCAACCTCTTCCGACACCCATTACTCCCTCCGCTCAGCACCGCCGCTACCACCATAACCGGAAACTTCTTGTCTACAGCCTCGTTCTTCGGATCCAACATCTGCACCAATCTCATCACGCTCTTCTCATCCCTCACCAGCTCTTTCCGGTTCGACCTCACCGTCAACAAAGAAACAATCGCTTGCGCCGCCGCGTCTTGTAGCCCCACCGGCTTTGGACACTCCATTAGCTTTACCAAATTGCCCAGGCAGCTCGCAACGGCTCGCTTGTTGCCGTCACTGATCGTCAAGTTACCCAACAACGAAGACGAAATCTGCTGGAGCAATACGTTGCCATTTTTTATGAACTCGCCCAGTTGGATTATAAACGACGTCGAAGATGATAAAATTCTCGCCGTGGAATCTGACGTGGCAAATGAACTGATTGCAAGCAAAGAGCTTTCTACCGTAACTAAACTAGGCGAAAAAGAATCTAGAATCAAATGCATTAATTTTTGTAGCCCTCGTTCTTGATTGATCAAAACGCGGAAGTACTCACCGGAGGCGACGAGTATGGCTATACAAGTCGCCGCGTTTTCTTGTACGAGAGTAGAACCGGAACCCAGTAACTGAACCAGCACCGGCACGGCGCCTTCTTCCGCCAGAGTGGTTCTAATTTCTTCCACGGCGGCGATGTTCCTAATGGCACCCAGTGCATGTATTTGAGTCGCGACAGACCCAGATCGACACGCATCGATCAAGACAGAAACACCGCCATATGCTGAGATAGCCCAGGCATTCTCGGGATCGGTGGTGATGGCCTCGACAGCGATTGCAGCTTTTTCTTTCAGTATCATCGACCCTGTTTCGAGAATCCTCAACAGAGGGCCGAGCCCTCCTTCTTCAAACACAATCTTTCTGGACTCATCACTCGCTTCGACGACGATTGAGAGAGCCAGAACAGCTTGTTCACGAATAGAACCCTGATGGTGAAAATCGAGTAAGCTAATCAAGTAGCCAATGTTGCCTTCTTTAGCGACTAAAGATGCCGATTTCTCGTCGTCCATTAACAGCTGCAGCAGCGATTCCAGAGCTTTCTTTTTGAACTCCAAGCCACCGATTTGTAATCTTGTGAAGAGATCTTTGATGAACATAACTAAATCTTGCTTATCGGAAGTGGGTCCCGGCTGCGAGAGGACGATAGCGTTTGACTGGTGGAGGACGCCAGATCTGATCAACAAATCGAGATCGTGGAGGTGGTTCGCGAGCGAAGTGGAGGAAATGTCGAGGTCGCTCTGCATCAAGAGCTTGCCGCCGGTGAAGGAGGAGAGCGTGCATTGGTCGGAGAGGGCCTTGAGGCGCTGGAGAGTGGAGAGGAGCGACGGAAGAAGCGTGTGCAGAAGCGGGTTCTCGCTCCAGTGAGGAGACTCGGAGACGGACGAGAGAGATGACTGTAATGAGATGAGCTTCGTGCGGATGATCTGCCACCGTCCGACGAACGATCGGACGGTGAGAGATGACAGGAGGAGGAGGGAAAGGAGGTTGGTTATCAGGTCGAGAAGGGTTTGAAGCGGTGCTGCGACAGCGTCATTGGTGGTGGCAGTAGTTGTGGAAGGATGCATTTGATGGGGTCGGGTCGGGTCGAACCGTCCGGGCTAATTCATTCCAATGTTAAGAAGTGAGTGATTGTAAGTGCATGTGAAGGACGAAGAAATAGAGAGAGAGTGAGTGAAGGGCTTAGCTTACTTGGAGAGAAAGGAAAAGGAAAATGGAGAGGATAGGAGAGGAGAGAAAAGCGAAGCTATCAAGGGGAAGGGAAATTGCATTTCCTTTCCGTGAGAGAGGAGGGAAATGAAAATGACTATTGACTAATGCGAATTTCGAGTCTTCTTCACAGGTGAAGGAATCGTGAAATGGTAATGTCAAAATGGGCCTCTACCCTGCCTTGTTGGCTTGTTCATCCTCCCTTTCCGGGCTTGATGCCACGTTATTTTCTTTAATTATATAAAATAATAATAATAATAATAATAATGTCTTTTTAGGTCCAAGTCCAACATTGGAATTGGATATAAATTTAATTAATTAGGTCTCCACACACTTTGCATAGTTTCTATTCAAATTAAACATTGAATAGTTTTTTATGCGTTGAATACATTAATCTTCAATGGGTCATGCATGGATTAAATCTCTTCCAACAAGTGATGGATAGGATAATGGCTTCAAGTCCACCATATACCTATTGTATAAACAATAACATATAATATGTAACTACTTTGTGATTGAACTCTCAAAGTTATTTGGGATACTTTATAAATACCCCAAATTAAAAAGGGTTGCAAAAATAACCAACGCCCTTAATTCTATGATTTTCCAATTTAAATATCCTTATATGAACCAAAATATCCCCGAATATACTTATATAATTTTATCTCTCTATCTTTCAAAATAAAAATCACAATCGGTACCAGATAATAACAATAAAGGTTGAAGCCAAAAAAAGAGGAAAATTTTGAGAAAATTATAAAAAAAAAAATCATTAGAAAAGTCATAAAAAAATAAGAAAATCGTCAAAAAAGTCATTGAAAACTGAAACCGGATCGCAGGATCATACAGTCTTAAGATTTGAATTATAAAAAAAAAAAAAACAATTTAAGCAATTCTACGATTTTTTAATGATTCTAGGGTTTTTTTTGACACGATTTTGACTATTTTAACACTTTAAAATTGATTTAAATTATTTCACTACTCTGATAATACCCATTACAAACAAATCAATCATCCTAATGAAAATTTCAATACCCATTTCAAATAATAATATAGTAATAATATTAATTTTAAATAAGTTCGAACAATAATCCCATACCAAACAAAACATCTCCAATCCAAATTTAAATAATATCGAGAGTGTGATTGAAAGTTTGAAAAAGAGGAAGTGAAGAAATAAAGATCAGGCATTTACGTCTGATTGAGTTTTTTTGGATGGGTAAATAAAAGGAAAGGTTCCTGGTGAGATTTTTTTTGAAACCCCTTCATATGATTTGGCAAGTTATTTTAAACTTTATATAAAATTGTCATTTTTAATAAATAAGAGAAGACAAAGAAGCAGCATAATAATGGATAGGAATTATAAGGATAAGGACTTCAACTGTTTGATTAGATAGGATAGAATTAGAATCCAGCTTAAGATATAAATTGTTACTCCAACCGAGATTGCTCTATTCATAATTTTAATTTTTGATTAAAATATCTGAAAAATGATGGCTCCTGTTTTAATGCTTGACTCAACCTAAATAAAGTGGGCATGGCCCATACCAAACCAATTTCTGCCAGCTTTAATGTGAGTGTTGTTCAGTGTTTTAATGTGTGAAAGAAGCCAGGGGAACATTGAGTGGTTTCTCAACCCATTGTTCATAAATCTGACGGTAAATCTGACCTGTTCTTCATAACTGATTTCTGATTATCATTATAAAACATAAGTATTTTTTTCTTCTTTTTTTTTTTCTTTCTTTCTTACCATTAACCTCTTATAAACAATCAAAATGTGGTTTAAGGTTAGTCAAGAAAAAGATTGATATCATTTTGTTCATTTTCATCTTTTATCTCTGAGTTATTCTATTTAACTCCCACTTTCTGACTCACAAGACACCATTTTTTAAGTATTTATTTTCTTGACAATTATATCCTTTAAGAAAATCAGTAAAATAATCAAACAGGACCTGAAGAATAAGTATCGAAATACCTTATATTTACTTGAAAAGGTCAAAATTCTACATATGGGTATGAAAAAAAAAAAAGCAAATATAAATATATTAAAGGATAATTTTGGAAGTTAATGGGGTTTAGTGACAAAATAATATAAACTTGAAACTTCTAATGGGGTGACTTCAGGAGTGGCCTCTAGTGAGTAAAAAAAAAAAAAAAAAGGGCTGAATAGAACTACCGTTTTTTTTAGATCTTTTTGTTCGTGAGATGGATCACTGTAATAGCCCATGATGTGAAATGCTTGTCTTGGCTGGTACTATCTTGGAGTGGGAGTGGGCTACCCTTGGCCATCTGTATTACAATTGAGAGCGTTAGAGGCCCATAAAGCATGGTAATCTGGGTAGATCTTTGTAGGGGATCGGATTTATATCCCAAATGGGGTTAAATTTTATGTATCTTGGGGAAAATTTCAGGTCAGTTTGAAATATTTTCAGGGATGTCCTTAACTCAAAAAACTAAAATGGGTGGAGTGATTGCGGTGATTATCTCATAATATGTGATCGTCCAAAACCATCCCTGGATATGGAAACTCATAAACCTTGGCTCGCTCAATGTCACTGTTAGGAAAATTTGTGAATAGAAAGTGCAGGCTTTTAAATTATGACTTCTTCGCTTAAGGCAGCTAAGAAGGGTGAGCCCAGCCCAGGTGGAAGCCGAGCTCTCTATACGCAAAACCAAACCCACCAACGCCTTTGGCTTCGGCTCGTCCTAAACCCCTGGTTGCACGATCACCGAAAAGGCTAAAACCTTGGACCAAAGGAAACAAGAGCCAAGAGCTAGCGACACACGGCATTTCAACTTAATATAAACTCCATATAAGCATCGTCACAAGCAGCAGTAGCAGTGAAGAAATGGTGAAGAAAGCATGGAAAATAATACCGAGAACATTACTGGAAACCGTTCTAAACAATCACGCTCAGCACCACCGCGTCCCTCAACCTCTCATCCTTCATGGCCCTCGTGGCGTCGGCAAAACCACTCTATTTCTCGAACGTTAGACACATTCATTCATTTCCAATCACTATCGAAAGGCAAAAGAAATATAAAATCATTCTCTAATACATATTTTTGTTTTTGTTTTTTTTTTTTCTCAGGGCTGCTGCAAGACTGGAACAAAGGAGCCCATCTCACCGGCTACGTGGATTTCGCCGAATCCATCCAAGATCACCACCCACAACACAACCAGTCGTTCCCTTGGTCGTCTTGGTCAAATTGCGATCCTCCCACTTTGTCAAGCTGCAAAATCCAGCTCGAAACTTGCCTCGAATCGATGGTGGAACATGGCGTCAGGCTCGGGATCATTAGCTCGCACCAAATTTTCTCCAGTCTCAGCAAATGGCACGGCCTCAACAATACCCTTCGTAGGATACTTTACAGCAGTAACAAGAGTGTGAAAAATGCGGTTTCTGATAAGGCCTCGGGGTCTGTTTTGTGGGAGCGAGCGATATTCGCGCTATCTGCTCGATTAAATGCCGCAGAGATTGATGGGGTCTTGGGGTTGAGGGAGAAGGGAAAGAGTTTGTCCGTTGAAGAGGAGGCGTATTTTAGAGAGGCCATCGTGGCGGTAAAGTTGGCTAAGGAGGTGATAAAGATGCAGCAAGAGTGGAGAGCTAATGCTATTGCTCATTTGAATAGGAGTGGTGGCTTTTCGAGGTCTCTGGCCAATTCCTGTACAGATTGGCCTTGTTTGTTGATTGAGTTGCTGTCACAAGCTGCTGAGATTGATCATTTTCAGGTAATTGTGTACATATTTTGAGTAATTTGCTTGGTATTTTTGGGTATTGTTGTTAAAGAGAAATTTTGGTCGTGAATTTGTTAATGGTCCCTTTTGTGTCGAAATTTCTCTAAATTGTTCTACAACATGTTTTCTTGATTTGTTGGCCGTAATGTTGAGAATCAGGTTTTGTGATTACCTACCATATTGGATTGTGTGGCGCGTAATGCTTTTTCAAGCATTTGTCGTGTAAATGTCTGATAGAGAGAGAATTTGATTGTTCCTAAATTTGATAATTATCTACATACTGCCAAAGACCATGTCAACAGGGTATTCATCACTGAGGTGGTGTACCTATGGTGCTTTTCTTGATGGATGTATTTGGATTGTTTGGGCAGCCAAAGCTGGTTATAAACAATATTGAGGTTCTTCGGAATGCAATTTCGACTGATGATTCAACAGTCTGTGCATCAATGTATCATGACAGTCTGATATGGAGAATAATTGCGTTGGGTGTAAATGAGCGGTGCTTGCCTGTCATACTTGTTACTTCAGATAGGTTAGGTCCATCTCCTTGTCATCTGAATTTTTGTTTGCTTGGTACTGCATCGTAGAAACTTTTCAATACTTTGTAAATATTTTATTTATAGCATTCCAAGCATTGTTAGCTTTTACAGAAGTGAATTGAATATTGGTATGCGTGAAATGGGTATGGAAATGAGGAAAGCCAAATTCTACACAACATATTTCATGCTGCCTAGGAGCTGGCGTGTAATATTCTTAAATTGAGTATTAAATACTCCCAAATTATTATCCTTTGCAATAGCATTTAGGGTGACTTAATTTTGGTTTGTAGGTTGTTTAAACAAGCAACAACAAGAAAATGAATAGTGTTTTTCGTTATAATGAATGCCTAAGAACAGTATTTTAGTCAAATTAGCTTCGGTTAGGGAGTAACTACCAGGAGGTTGGCTGGGCTGATAGGTTAGATTTGTATTGGCACCAAAATTGTTGCATTCTTTGTAGTTTCAGCATCCTCATAGATGCAGACATTGATTCTTGCAACTTATCTTCAGCTTAGGTTGTAAAATGTTAGGGTTCTATACTAAGATTTGGCAACATGGGTTTTGTTTCTTAGTTCCCCCGACCCAGCCAAACAAAAAAATTTAAAAATTAAAAATAAAAGGCAAAATGGAAGCCAAACTGGAGGTGTGGCCTTTTTTGCAGCGTGGCAAGGTGGAATGTCCTCTGTACTTCTTATTAATTCTTGTAAAGTTTTGAAGTCATATGAGAGGTATATATTTGGCATGTTATGATCATTAACTTATCTTCAGCTTAGGTTGTAAAATGTTAGGGTTCTATACTAAGATTTGGCAACATGGGTTTTGTTTCATAGTTCCCCCGACCCAGCCAAACAAAAAAATTTAAAAATTWAAAATAAAAGGCAAAATGGAAGCCAAACTGGAGGTGTGGCCTTTTTTGCATGATGGCAAGGTGGAATGTCCTCTGTTCTTCTTATTAATTCTTGTAAAGTTTTGAAGTCATATGAGAGGTATATATTTGGCATGTTATGATCATTGTGCTTATATCTTTTACTTTTCCAGATTTCATTGAAACTTTCGGAAATCTGGCAGTTTTTTCTAATAAATATGTTATATTCAGCTACTATTCACACCAAGCATACATGGATTTTGGATTTACCGACATATTCATCTCTCGTGAGGTACTCAAGCTAAAACTATGTGACTCTCTCTTTAACTCTCTCCATCCATGTTTGTATGCAGGCATCCACTCATATGTGTGTGCATTCTCTTATTTGTATAAAGTCATGTGAATTAATTGCAGATTGGTCAAGAGATTGATCTATATCTTCAGGGAGAAAATATTATAACTGATATGCCATTTAAAATTTGCAGTCTTTAAATGTGCTACCTGTAATTAAATACATGTTCTTATTCATCTTTTGTAAGTTGTATTTTTGTGTTTCACTTTTTTTTGTCTTTGATGCATACTTAGATGGAATAAATTTACAATTAAAAGATTTTGGTGTTTGTCACTTATTTCAACTTGTCTGATCTGCAGACGTTTGGTTGGACTCCACAGGAAGCTAAAATGCATATGGTTACTGATTACTTCAGCCAGTCAGAGGTAACAATTTTACTTATCTTATGTTGAATGTTTCTTTTAAGAGAGAGAAAAAGAGTGAGGCACCACTACAATTAGGAAAAAAGACAAAAAGAAAAAAAAGGGCCAATCAAAATCGAAAGACCCCTTTCTAGGACCCCCCTTCTTTTAGAGCCCCCACTCTTATTTTTGAGTAGCATCTTGGTTTGTTGCTGTTTTCAAATTTTAACATATCTGTCTTGAATTGTAGTGGACAATGATTGCTGAGGTACTTGGGCCAAATCCTCGACATCTATTTGAGCTTTATGCACTCAAGCAAAGCAATTTTTACCAGAAGTAAGAATAAATGATGTTATTTGTTCTATTTTTGTCTAATACATATACGTATATGCTATCTGTACTTTCAGATGTAGAAACTGAGTTTCATTTTTATTCAAATATTGATGATGAGTCTAGCCTGTACTCAAATGTAAACAAATCACATTTATTAACTTTCTTTTGATTTTTTTTTCCTTCATTCATTTTGCCTAAGATGTTATTATATGTTATGTGGGAGTCTCACTGTTTCTCATCCCAAGGATATAATGGTAAGTAGTGTTGTTAATCTCTTTTAAAATCAGAGAATATAATTTTGTGTGGCATGGTAATATGCTGTGAGATATCAGTCAAAGTAATGGTGCATATGCTATTGTTTTGTCATCCTTTCCTTTCAATTGTAGGGTGATGGAAGACAAGGCTATTACATTTGAGGACATTCTAGATGCCTATTTAGCTTACTTGCAAGTAAGTTACATGATTATGCAACAAATTTACTTATGAATTCATTTCAAACCCTCATATTGCCTTGTGATTATTATTTACAATTTGTTAGTTTTGTTATTCTTGGAGCCCTAATGAGGTACAATTATTTAACTTTTTTTTTCTCCATAACACTTCATTTTAGGTTACCGTAGTGAATCCTGCCATGGATAGAGCTTTGCATCTCCTTCAAAAGTTTGCTGTTGATGCACAAAGTGGAAGAATTCCAAAAGATAGATTTCGTTTTGGTGCTCCTTGGAGACATACTCCTCAAATGGATGACTCGACTGTACTCACAAAGTGGGCTAAGCTTCAACTGATGGATTTTGTTCAGTCTCTAGTCTATACAGAATTTGGGGTAAGTGGTCTTTTTCACATGTAATTTCTATGCTTTTTGTGGAATAACTGATGACGTATATCACATTTAATAGAGTTATTTTAGTCTTTTCTTATTTTAGAATTTTTAATTCAATTTGGGAATTTAGGGATTTTGACTTATTAATTAGATCAAAATTCCTATTTAGTCCTATTTAGTTATAATTAATTATGATTTTATTTTTCCTATTCGAATTAGGGATTAGACCTCTATAAATTGGGTCTTCCATTAGTTATTTTGTTAGATTTGATTATTGATATTGAATTGAATTTCAGACTTTTTCTTAGAATCTTATATCTCTGTTTTCTCCTTCTCTATTGTTTCTTGTATTTCTTGTTGATTAGTAACAGTTCCCCCATCAACACTAGTTATGGACCAAAAAGCATGGAATAACACTAGTTATGCTACCAAGAAGCAAATGATTTTACTCATAAAGCAATCTTTTAACTATGTCGTATATATACTTTTGATGATACCATTTGTTGATTAATGATGAAGGTTCATCAAGTCATGTCTTTAAGCTTCTGTACCATAGTTGCCAGTGTTATTTTGTAATCAATTCTATAACCCCATTTCGTCCAGGTCAATTATCTAGCTGACTGTAGCCTTGAGATCTTGGACGACCCTTCTGCTGTTGCATTGTTGGAGGTACTTTTTCTCTCCTTGATGTATTTTATATTTAGGAGATTTCATCTATTTATTTCCATTTTTCTGGTTAATCTAAAATTACTTGGAAATTATTAAATATTTAACCAAAATCCATGTTAGTGTGAACATATATTCTTTCAATAAAAAATATATAGATTAGATGGATAACAGATTTTCAATAAAGAAATAAATATTAAATGAGAGAAATTTCTGTATATCTTCCAAATATTCAAGAAATTGGGGGTTTTACACTTTAACTTAATTATCTCAAGTTTATTGTCGGTGCCCTTTCTACATCTGAGTTCTTTAAAATGCTTAACTGTGGCCAAGTGAATTGACAAGTTTCTCATTCCATTTCTTCTACTAGGTTGGATTGCTTTATGCTCAACGGGATCCATCATTCTTTCGTCCCATATCTAGAGGTATTCAGAGGTGTCTTGTGAGATGGTAAGCACTCTTTCTGATATTGAAATACTGAAAATTGCAATTGAGCAATATGCTTACATATGCTGATATTGGTTTGCAGGCTTGTCCAGGAGCGGATGCAATTGAGTTACTGGAACCTGTTCCAATTTCTCTGGCATCGAACTATACGTGGTCGTAGTTATCGTCATTTGATGCTACAGGATAGAACATAAGAGTATGTGATGTACACAAATCATATATTCATTGTTTTCTTATTTAAATTCTTGAACAATTAGTTTTTACCAATATGACCATGCTTTAGGGGATTTGAGCAGTGTTCAGAAACAAAATATGAAATAGGTGATTGAAATCATATAGGAAACTTTCAAAAACAGAATGTGCTAGTTTGGCACGTTTGATACTTGGAGCACTTTTTTCTTTTCTTTTCCTAAGAAAAGAATTTTAGAAGTTCTTAAATTTACTAGAGGTTATAGCTGTACTCTTCATAACTGTAAAATGACTCTTTGTATTATAATATTATATTATTTGCTTTCAGGCTTATTTTGGCAAAGCAATGAGAATACAGTGTGGCAGACTCTTTGAAGTTACTTAATTGATATAGTAAGTTTTCGAATGTTCTTATTTAATGTTTCTAATGTGCATCTTTTTCATGATTCTTCTTACTTGTTTTGGTCAAATCAAATTATCAAGAAGGTAATTTTTCTATTAAATTCTTTTGAAGGTTTTGGTTTCTATTATATACTTCTCTAGTTATTTTTTAATATAATGGAGTTTCAGTAGTAACAACCTTTTCAGTTGGTTGCATTTGTTCAGTAGTAACAACCTTTTCAGTTGGTTAATTTACTGCATATTAAAATGTTCTAAAAAATTTTGCACTACAAGTTTGATCTTGTCTTGTCTATTGCATGGTCACTAATACTCTTTTGGGAAGTTTTTACATTGTTCAGACATTGGTGAACGTGCGTTGACTGATTCTTCTAGGAATTTTGGTGGACTATAAGGTTTGTCCTTCTCATTGTGTATAGATTTCTCATTTCTTGCTTTTATTTAATTCTGGAGATTATCAATAATTTAGATGTGTAATAAGAATCCATCAATGATTGTATCAATTCATTGTATATGTTCAGGCCAGCTGGTAAGAGTGCCCTCAATTTTGGCCTCTCCTTGCAAAACCAAACACCAACATATATTGGTAACGTTCTCCTTGAATAGATTACCTGGAGCAAGCTTCTATTTTTGGGTGGTATTCAGGTCCCACTCACCAACATATATTCTTTCATTCACAGCTAAGAGTTTAGGTTTACCATAAGGTGAGCCTAGTCATTACCATTTCCATGAATTGATCAAGGACCTCATTCAACATGAATTGTTCAGAAGTTGAGCACTTCTTTAACACAAATTGCTTCGGTTAGACACTTGGATGCCAGAAAAGATATAGATAGATGGAAACAGGAATTCATGTTGTCTTTCTTTTATGTATGCAAAGTAATATATTAAGATCTGGCCTTGGGGGTTCCTATATGTATATTTCTAAAATGAAATATATTACAATAATATTTGTTACTGTTAACCCCCCTCCCTTTTGTTCCGTCCTTTTCTTTGACATTCCATTTTAGGTGAGATTGTATCAAAAACCATCTCTAGCTAGTTTATTACCTAGTGATTGCGGCAGCTACTGCATTGTGGTTTGTAATTTACTGTGAAACAATTGTCATTCCACATGATGATAAGGAGGAAGAAAGTTGCAAGTTCTTGTATACCTCTTGGACATGAATTAGTGTAAAAGGGAGATTTGATTCATCAGATGAAGCTATTAATTTGGTGTGCATTCGGTCAAATTGTTCCAACCAAATTTCAGCAATTCATGTTAAGTAATCATGACTTATAAGCTACATTCAGATTATAATAATCTGATGCCTAACGTTAAGATTTGATATCCCAGTCTTCTGAGTGTTCTGTCGTTAGATACCTGTCAAGGGGTCCCAAAGATCTAAAGTCCAGGAACCCATGTTATTGTTCATCATTGCATGTTGCTGCTTATCATTGATTTCCAACTTTTAACTCATTTTTGAGCTCTGTAATAATGTGTGACGACCAGCAAACTAGTAACAAGGGTTCGCATTATTGATTATCATTCTTCAAGAAAAGGAAATGAAGCGGTAGATTAGTGCTCGTATGTTAACATCAGAGAGATGAGAAGATGCATTCAGAATTTAGCTTCAAAAGGTTTGTGTTAATCTACCTAACTGGGGCATGTTGAAGTCAGAGAAGTGCCGCGTTTCACGGCTTTTAAAAGAGCAAGTTGAAAGTTGAATCATTGTTTGTAAACCTAAGGGTAGCTTTATAGCCTTTGTTTGTCCGNTTGGAGAAAGTGGCTTTGTGCTACACGGATAGGGTCTTCATTTTGTGTAGCATAAGATTGAGTGGGAACTGTTAACGCAAAATACACGTTCATTACTGTTGCATCGTTGATGGAGGACATTAGGTAAATAATGGTTATCTGTAATTTACTTAATAAAATGAAGAAAAATCCNTGGCAAAACCCCCTGTTCTTCGTCATCAGAAAAGTGGAAGTAAAAACTCCAATTATTCCAAACCGAGGGTATAGTTGAGTGATCTTATAATTAGACAGATATATAGAACACAGATAATGATATGACATCTTATAATTGGATAGATATCTACAAATCATGTAAATTTTGTCTTAAAGTATATACATATACATGATTTGGTATATCTATTTAATTTTATGATTCACTTTTTAGCCCAAGAATAGATATATATACCATATTATTATTTTGATATGATATACTCTAATTTGGGTATGTACCCTGAAATGGTATTCGAAAGGAAGGGAGCAGAGTGAAAGCGTGAATGATTGTAGTAGGCAGGGCCTACAGAAAAGATTCCCGCCCCATGCAGTCGAACCCTGTTAACACACGTCTTTGTTAGTTATTTATATATTATTATTATTAACTTTGTTGATTGATAACATAGCAGAAGATTAACAAGTTATATACTTGAGAAACATCTACTCCTTTGATGCCCCGGCTCTGGCTTCATCCTATTTAAGTTAGCCTCTGTCGCTTCGAAAACCCAATTGCAGTAACATGCACCTCCACCTCCTCTTCTAAGAAGAACCCGTCGTCAAGTTTTAAAANGTAAGTAAAGCTAGCTACAAATATAATCTCATCTCCATTTACAAACTAGTCTTTTTCCTCATTTGCAAATCCACTTGATTAAACATTAATTGGTGCATTGCTTCAAATTTTGCATGAAATCGTAATCTTTTGCTTTTTTCAACCATGGGTTTAGATGCACGCCTAACTTTGTGTTTGTTAGAAAATGAACTGTATGGAGAGGAGCTGCAGAAGGTGGAAGAATCTAAAACGACGGATAGGATTGAAGGGCATGGGCTGCTGTGGAGCCATTTGGCGACCCAGAACTCAAACCATCGCCAACATTATTCGAGAAGAGGAAGAGGAAGAGGAAGAAGAAGCAGGCAGCCATCATCGGCATCATAATAATAATAATAATAATACTATTCGACGAGTGATCACTCGCATCAATTCGGCAGCTGCTTCTGGAATGAACCTGGCAACGGCACTAGCGGCTGAGCGCAATTCACGGGACGCAGGGGTTGTGGGTCCCGCTGCTGTTAAAGATGCTGGAAATGTTAAATCGTTGATGATGTTGATTGAAGAAACGGACGGCGATGATTGGAAAAAGAAAAAGAGTGACGTGGCAGGAGCGGGAGAAAGTGATTGGATGTGCTGTGTGTGCATGGAGAGGAATAAAGGTGCAGCTTTTATTCCATGTGGACACTCTTTTTGCAGAGTTTGTTCGAGGGAATTGTGGCTCAATCGTGGTTCTTGTCCTATCTGCAACGGTTCGATTCTCGAGATCCTTGATATTTTTTAATTTTTTTTTTCCGAGAGAAATCAAAATCAAAGACAAATAGATAATTACAATTTGCCAGATTGATTGATTGGATTGGATCAGTTTTACTTGATTGAGGAAACAATTTACCATCCAAATTGGTATTATTTATGAATCAACTCGATCTAATTTAAACTTCAGAATGATTGCATTACAATATTTAGTGTGAAAAATGAGAAAGAATTAGTTAAAACAAAAACAAAAATTGTGTTGTTGATATATATATATATTCAATAATATGATATTATTATTATTTTTACTATTAACATTAATTAAAAATGAGAATAGAATATAACCAAAAAAAAAGAAATACTTTTTTTGAAATAAATCTAAATAATCATTTTATCTCGGTTTGACAGTATGTTCATTATAATAGAAAAAAGGTTTTTTGGACGAAATTAAGATATATTCTTTATTTTATTTTGTTTTTCACCCTTTCAGTTGGTGAATTCTTGCATTTTCCCAAGAGAAATAGATGAGCATTTTTAATGCGGATTCCAAATGGGCCATGGGCTTGCAATCAACTAGGCCTTATAGACGATACTTATCGTCAATTAGAAACTGGGTTTGGGCCATTGGGCTTGTTATCTAGATGAGACTAGTCGTTAAAAAAAGATTTTGGATATGGCCAATGGGCTTGTGATTAATTAGGGCTGCTAAGCTAACACCGAATTAGAATAAAATAAAGAAAAATCGGAGAAAAATTAGATGAAGACTAACCGACCAAGAGACGAAAATATAATAGTAATTAACAGAATAAAAATTAAATAGTTGATCAGTCTTTGACTGAATATTATGAGTCCAGATTCCAAAGAAGACTGGGAAGGTATGTAATGAAATGATATTGGTCTCATACTGCCATTTCAAAATCCGGTTAAAATTTTCAAACAAGTTGACGGACTTTCGTGATTTTTGTAATGATTTTCAATCATATAATTAAATCACTTCTTACTTACTATTCCACTAATAGTGGGGTGGACCAAAACAAGCCGTGATAAACGGGACTCTTCTTCTTCTTATTATACATATTTTTAAATTAAATAAAAAATTCCAAATCTTATGTAGTTATTCAACCATGTAACAAAGAGGAAGACAATTGGAATTTTTTTCTTCTGTTTGTTATAATTAATTAAAAGTATTGGTCGTAATGTTTTAATGTTTTCGGTGGATATGTCTACCTTAATTGATGATAGAATATCATCTACGTATAATTGATTGATATCCCTTTCATTCAAAATAGATAGGAAGATAATTAGAATTTTATTTTTTTAATTGATGTGATTAATGATTTAATATATATCACACATGATACATAGTAAAAGGACGGCTAATCGCATTCAAATGAAGCATTTCAACTTTTTTGGCAGAGCGATTTAACACATTTAAACTAAAAATTCATCATCAGAATTTGGTTTGGTTATTGATGGCTACCTTATCATCTTGCAATGAAATTTCTTTTCACATTTCGGTCCCCCACGATCTACATCAATTACAGCCATGCACATTAATTGCTTTATTATTATTATTATTATTATTTTGCACCGCATTCAGATTATATGCTTCAATAATTGAGAAAATATCCGTGGTTGAAAAATGTTTTTCACATTGATAATTGTAATAACAATAATAATAATAATAAAAGAGGTTAAGAATATCCATGGATCTTGAATGTACATAAAAGTCTACCAAAACTCAAACGTCGTCAATTCAAAATCTTTTTAATTTGTTTTATTTTAAGGTGGATTGCTACGCTAGGGCCACCTGGTTTCATGCTTTCCAGTAATAGTAAAAAAGGAATTTCAACTGTTTTTTAAATGAAATGGTCGGTTGTCACTTTCCGAGTCATTTCCTTAGCCAATTAAAAAGAAAATTTAAATGAGAATTCCTTATAATATATGTGGTCAGTCCTTACATGGGATTACACCTAAACTTTTAGATATTTCAGATCACATCATAAATATTTATTATTATTCATCATTTCAAACATATCATCGACAACAACTTGGTTAAATACACAACGCAGAAATATTGTAAGCAAAACCATGAAATTGAATAGTATACAAGTTGGAAATTTCCAGCAAGGGAGCTTGGTCCCCTATCTTGAATGCTAATTTGGCTGCATGATTTGAATAGTAAGGAGAGGAAGAGTTTATTGTGGACCAACCAAGTCATGATCAGATTATCTGTCTCGATTAGCAACAGTGAAAATTCTCTTGTGTTGACTCTCGAACCTGGGCCAGAAATTCATTATAAACTTGTTTAGCTATTAACGGAGGGAAAGTGAGAAGAAGAAGATGAAGCTGCCACATCAACAAACAAAGTCAAGTCTTCAACTAAGACCCTCCTCTAGAATTTTCTCCCTCATCCTTTGATCAAGTCCGTGTATGATATTATCGAGTCAAACAAACACTAGCCACAACTTTGTTATTAGGGTTTCGTCACACATACACGCACACATATACGTATATTTTAAAAATTTATGAAAAGAAATGATCTATTGATTGAGACAATTGAGTACAATTTCAATACAGTTTTATAACGAAATTATACAATCTTTAATATATTAATATATATCTTACGCACACGTTCAAACTATCATTTTATTATATATCATCTTATCTTACGTTACGTTAATATTATATTTTCTTATCATTATCATCAAGTGATGGCTTCCATTTATAATATGAAAAAATGAGGAAAGTTTTTTTTTTTTTTGGCATATTAATAGATTTATTAATTTGAGTTTTGAACGTGTTTTCAATCTAGATTTAATCTCGTCAAGATTGAATGGTGTACACTGAATATTTTCATTTACAAACGTGAGGAAATTATACACCATTTCTCACTACTATTTTTAATCAAAATCCTTACCTAATTAAACCTTTTAAATGAAAACAGCCCCTTTTTTTAAAAGTTATCAAAAACAGCCCCTTTTTTTAAAACAAAATAATATAATATGAATAAAAGAGTACGGTAGAGTAAAATCTTATGATAAACACTTTGAATAAGAGGAGGTTTTCAGAGAATAAATGTCGTAAGTTATGAAAATTCGTTTTAATTGAAAACGTGGTAAAATAAAAAAGGATATCCTTCAGAAACGTGTACAAATTTTCTAAAGCAAGAACATTTCTATGAATAGTTTTGAATAGGGGAATTTACTCTGATCCCCCAATTAGATTTCAAGAAAACGCTTAACCCCACACTTTTCTTAAATTAGCACTTATCCCCCAAAAATTATCACTGTTTTCTCAAAATTAACACTTACCCCCCAAATATTTGGGGGGTAAGTATTAGTTTTTTAGAGGTATTTGGGGGGTAATTGTTAGTTTATTAAAAGTGTGGATCTAAGTGTTTTTTTCAAATTTAATTGGGGGGTTATTGTCATTTCCCCGTTTTGAATATGAAAAATATGATTTGGAATTGAACAGAATAGTACATACAATAGAGGAAAAAAAGATTTTGATCTAATTGATTTGATTCTTGCTTGTTGATTTAGCTTGTTGCAAATAGAATAATAATTAGCGTTTTGAAGTCTTTGCTTTTACCTAAAATGCAAGACGATGGGGTCATTCGCAATGAGTTTGACAATTATGAATCATCGATATTTGTGGCTCCCTCTCTCTCCCACCAACCTCATTTAAGGGACACTAAGTAGCAAGGTCACTTCTAAGGATAAAGATGCCCTTCCTTGAGGCATAAAGTTGTAGGACCCCATATGCACCCATCATTCCATGACACCAAAAGCCCACTTCATATCTTCCACACACCATTAATCCCATTAGAAAATAGTATTGGCCACTCAATTTTTTAATGATTTTACAGTGAAAGAATCCCAACCGAAATGGTCTCATGACTTAACCAGAGTCTTCTCTGAAGGTTAAAATAATTGTATTGTCCCATGAAGGTTCTTCTTTTAGATTAAAGACGAAAAGCAGAGGAAATGCTGTTGGGAAATGTAAAGACCAATTAGCTGGAACTGACTCCACTTTGCTTTTTGTTTATTTATCTAATGCTTTCTTTTTCACTTTGCGAAGATAATAAAATATTGCTACTCACATTTCATGTTCCTTTGCAGTCCCCCACGATCTAGACCATATTTATCCTGTTCATTGGGTTTCTACATTGCCGATCAACTATTATCTATATAATACAAGTGCCCATTTCACTTCCTTTCACCTTTTTGCATGGCTCTTCCTTTCATCGGTTCATATGGGTATGAGACCCTAAATCCACCCTACACTGAATGTACTCTTTATATGGGTTGAACCAATTTTAATAACATTGATGTAAATAGTGTTTTCAATAAATTAAGGGGGCATTTATTGATTTCCTTAGTGTGTGTTTTGTTACTATTGATTTATGGGCGAAAGGGTGGAAAGTGTTTCGAGCCAAAAGTCTCTGTTGTAAATTCTACAAAATAGAATTAAGAGTTAAGAGTTAGATTTAGACTTAGACTTAACCCAACTTGCATCGACTTTTTGTTACTTGTTAGGCACTTCACTCAAACTATTAAGAGCAAGGAATGAAGACCGTTAAATTTTCAACGGACTGAAAACAATACTTTAATGCTTTGGATCTTCGTCATTGTAAAGATGACGAATAAAAAGGAAATTATAAAAATTAGCATAAACTACGGGGTCTTCTGAAAAGTAACCACTCCCTCATCTTTATGTAATTTACCCATCCTTGTATATAAACCTTTAAATTCCCTCTCTCAACTCTCTCTCTAACCCACATAACCCAATCAGATTTGGCACTAGTGACGGAGAAGAGAAAATAATTATAATATGAACCTACCTAACTCCACCTCAAAAGCTAGCTTAAGAGTGGAGGGTTGTGAACCCATATATATAACATCCAAGATCACTCTTACTAACCGATATAGGACGCATCATATCCGACCCCTTTAGACTACACGTCTCGTGCAGAAAACCGTGTAGATGACCCACCGACCATACAAGGATACGTGGCTCTTATAGCAAAATTAACTAGGAAAAACAAATAACAAAGAAACCCTAAATAAACCTAAAAATAATTTTAACATCCCAAACAAATCAAATCCTAAAGAATTAAGTATCTTTTTAATCCTCTTTTACAAGTCCATTAAGTGTCTCTGTAATCCTTTTACCTATTGTCCTAGTAATAGGTCCAAATGAGTCCATGATTGCTTGTTGATTCTCATCAAATTGCGATGGAGATAATGAAAGGACGAATAAGAGAAAATGATTGCGATGGAGATAATGAAAGGACGGGCAAAGAAGATGAAGCGACTCGTCGTTCTATGTGAATTTTTACGAATTGGATGTTATTTTACGGTGGGTTTTAAATTGTGAACATCGGAAAACTCTTTTGGAAAATAAATCGTTCTTTTTTTTTATTGTTTGGTTTAATGGATATTTTTTCGTTGTGGAATGGACCCTTGATGATCAAGAACTCTTGTTTATGGAAGTGGTACTCTAAGCAACTGAGCTACAAATGCTTTTATGGTATCTATTATGGTTTGATATCTTACCTAAAAGACTTAATTACACCACCTTGAGACACATTGGACTCATGATAGTCCATTTGATCCGAATTCCAGTAATGATTTTCGATTACTCTTATCTTTTTTTGTTACAATGTCAATATTTTCAACTCAAAAACTCATCTAAATTACTCCAATAGATAATTGAAACCACTCCAAAATACTCAAAAACATTATTCACACAATAAATTTCAAACCACATAACTCAAATATTAATTAATAAAAAATTATTCATTTAAACCAAAATAAGGAAAATAGACTATTTATTTTATAGAATAGTTCGTCGACATTCAAAGACTATCATTTCATCTTCTCCTTCGTTGAATTCGTCTTTGCCGTTGTTGATGATAGAAGGAGTGTGAGCGGCTAAGAGGGAGCCTGAAGATTAAGGAGGGATAATTTAGTAATATCATATCTAAGTGGTGAAAAGTGAGGGAGTAACTAATTTTCAAGAGATCCCCATAATTTGGGGTATTTCATGTAATTTCCCACAAATAAATGAATATCTTTTCGACAATGAGCTTGGGTTAGGGGCAACTTGGCAAGTTCCAGGCATCTTCCAATAGCGTCACTGCCACTGTCTAAAGCCGAACAAATCAAAAGTAATCGATCAAAATGGCGCGTGCAGGTATAGTGGCAGCTACGCTATTGTTTGGTCAAATTTGCCAAGAAAGAAAGAATTTAGTAGCCCACCAAATTGGGCCCGAGCATAGCATGGTGGATGATGAAGATTGGTGCAACAAGGCAAAGCGACTTTTAACTGTAGACATTCTTACTACAACTAAAACCAGTCCAAATTAATAACAATAATCTATAAAAAGTTTTTTATTATTACTAAATTCTTCGCTTTCTTGGTAAACTCATCTCACCTTCAATTATTTGTGTTTCACTGCCACTTTAAGCGCCTATAAATACCTGAGCAACCTCCACTCTCTTCAACAAACATAAACACAATACAACTTGCTTGTGTGTGTCTCTGAGAGAGAGAGAGAGATAAACTACTTATTGAGATTTCACAGAGATTTTGAGCAGAGAGATGGAGAGCTTCCCAGTGATCAACTTGGAGAAAGTAAATGGCGAGGAGAGAGTAGCCACCATGGAGAAGATTAAAGATGCCTGCGAGAACTGGGGCTTCTTTGAGGTAATATATTATAAAGTTTCGAAGTTTATATTGTTTCTTTGCGTTATATATATTCTCACCTCCAACGCTTTTGGTGCTCTAACGGGATGTTTTGTTATGCAACAAAAATTTATGCAGCTGGTGAACCACGGAATACCCATTGAGCTGATGGACACTCTGGAGAGGCTGACAAAAGAGCACTACAGAAAATGTATGGAACAAAGGTTCAAGGAGCTGGTGGCAAGCAAGGCTCTTGAAGGTGTCCAAACTGAGATCAAAGACATGGACTGGGAGAGCACTTTCTTTGTACGCCATCTCCCTCAGTCAAACTTAAACGAACTCCCAGATCTCGATGATGAATACAGGTATATTGTAATAATAATAAAAAATGATTATAGGTTTACCAAAACTGGCATCTTGATGTGGGATTTGGACAGTACAGACATATTTTTTGAACCTATGTTACCATAAGTTGAAAGTTGCCATTTCATTGGCCAACGATTATAATACTATATTTGATTAGTCATATAATTGCCTTTAGAATATACCTAAATATGACTCAGAACTTGCAAAAAGGTGTCCACTTCAAGTTTCCACTATTGAGTCACATCTTTCACCGAAAAATTACCATTTAACAGTAAGTTAATTTACTATATGCAGGAAGGTGATGAAGGAATTTTCACTGAAATTGGAGAAACTAGCTGAGGAGCTCCTTGACTTGTTATGTGAGAATCTTGGACTAGAGAAAGGCTACCTCAAGAAGACCTTCTATGGGTCAAGGGGTCCTACCTATGGCACAAAGGTTAGCAACTACCCACCATGCCCCAAACCAGATTTGATCAAGGGGCTCCGAGCCCACACCGACGCCGGCGGCATTATCTTGCTGTTCCAGGATGATAAGGTCAGCGGCCTCCAGCTGCTTAAAGATGGGCAGTGGGTTGATGTTCCTCCAATGCGCCACTCCATTGTGGTCAACCTCGGTGACCAACTTGAGGTACACTACAATATCTTGACACAAATTTCTCATAATTCCTTTCACTAAATAAATCTGAATTCTAACGCATGAACACGTGCAAAGGTTATCACCAATGGCAAATACAAGAGTGTGGAGCACAGAGTGATTGCTCAACCAAACGGCACTGGCCGCATGTCAATAGCTTCATTCTACAATCCTGGCAGCGATGCAGTTATTTATCCAGCTCCAGCACTGTTGGAGAAAGAAGCAGAGGAGAAGCAAGTGTACCCAAAATTTGTATTCGAAGACTACATGAAGCTATATTCTGCGCTGAAGTTCCAGGCGAAAGAACCAAGATTTGAAGCCATGAGGGCCGTGGAAACCAGTGTCAACTAGGGTCCAATTGCTACAGCTTAATTAATAATTAAGATTGAAAAACATAATATTTTTATTAGATTATTGAATTTTGTGTGTCAGTTTAATTATTATTAGGGTCCAATTACCCCAAGCGACGAAATAAAATTTCTTTTTTTGGAACCTTTGGCTGGATGATAATTCTAGTACATTGAACTCCCAACTTTTACTATATTCGACAAATTATATAGTAAATTATTTACAATACACAATAACGTAATCTTTTTTTTTTTTTAATCTAAAACACGTCTACTTAATTTAAAAAAAAACTCAAAATCTTATAAATTAATTAAAAATCTCAATCATTAACGATATCGGATATGACAGATATATACGTGTCCTTGTTACTTCTAGGTTGAGCCAGAAACATAAACATATGGTATTCCACTTGTTACTAACAGGTTGAGCCAAAAAGATAACATACAGGAGTGCTACGCAGGAACTCTATCAACTCAAACAATATTGAAATTATTTTATAGCTCTGTTCAATGAACCCTTATTTTCCAACAAAAGCCTCGTACTCTGATGCTTTCCTTCGTTGAGAAGTATACCGCTAAACTATATAAAAAGGAAAGCGCGAACTTCATTGCAGAATATTTAGATAGAAACCAAGTAAGAAAACAGGTTGGTGGTTGATCATCGGAGCGACACAAGTTAGTGATAAACGAAAAGGGAATCAATTATAATGACATCAGAGTGCACATAAAAGATTGTTCTCGACGTAGCAAGCGTTCAACTAATGCAATAGTGGAGTAGCTAATCATTCATGCAAAGAAATACTTAAAATCTTTTTTATCACTTTCTAATCATAACAGGAATCGTCAGCTGGGACAGATTGACAGCCCCACAATACCAATTAAGAGAATAAACATATCAGCAGCACATATAGCACCTTTTGTGGATCGCAGAGCTTTTTGCAGTCGTGTTGTGAATGCATTATCATTGAAATTTTAAGCACTTTAACAAAGATATATTCACTTTTTTTTTTCTCCATTGCTTTATCTACAAGATTAAACAGGACTTAGATCTTGTCTGCCGGGTAAAATACCAGTTGCATCTTGAGAAGAAATTAAAAATACCAATTTAGATTGTTTAAAAGCTGCATAAATTACAATATCATTAAGAAAATGAGATATTTAACATTGTGTTTAGTGACATCTCACGGTGGATATTTAAAAGTAATTTTCAATGAGGTTTACGTAGCATCAAGATCTCATTTTTTTTTTTTTGTGTAATGGGTTAGAGTTTATTGTTTATGTTATATATATTGTATTATGTTAGGATTACATAAATTAAGAGAATTAACCGTCTCTTTCTATATCTGTTTTTTCATTATGAATATTATTTTTCTTGTATGTTTGTGGTTTTCTTGTGTATATTATTTTTGTTTATTCGTTTTGTTATTGGTTGTTATTGTGTTGGTTTTGTACCATATAAGACTATAGTTGAAAACACTTTCAAGTAGTTAAAATGAACTAGATATGTATTTATTTTGACCGTTTGAAATCATTTTAGAATTAAGCAAATTAATACCATTTTAAATAAAAGCTGCGAATTAAAGCATTCTACTAGATTTTAACGTCAAACTCTCTTTTTAAAAAAGGTTCTTCAAACAATAGTTTTTTAGATATCACTTTCAGATATTGTTTACCAAAACAGGAAAAGTCTTCACTTAAGGCTAAAAAATATTCTTTAGAGTATTGAAATGAACGATTTTCTGAAATAAAAAGTATCCCAAAACACTTTGTTGAGAAGACTTTTACAAACACTTTCTTCACCAAACACACGAAAGCCCACTCCATTAAATAACAAAAGCAGAGTTCTCTTGATTCCGCAGAAAGATTACTTTTTGACTTTTGAGAAATATCAAGAAGTCGGATTTCTTTTTTCCTTTTGAACTCTAATGAATCGTCGAAAAACCACCTCAGAAAGTATGATCACTGTTAATTTGCCGAGGGGGAAAAATAAGAAGAAAAGAACATGGACAGAACACACGTCGAACACCCACCAACATCAAGATCTACAACAGTTTGATAATCAGCAAAATTTTGATTTGATTGTCCCGATAGTTCTGTTGTCATATGCTAATTTATATGCAACTGGGGCTGGCCCAATAGATACACCTAATGCAAATGCAACCACCGGATTTCTTGATGTTTGATTCCGAATCTAATGCTGTAATCTCATTTTAGCATGAAACACTAAAATAATAATAATAATAAAGTTGAAGTAATTATTTTAAAATTTAGAAAAATATAATTTCTTTTGATTGTTTAACCAAATTGTGTTAATAGATTTAGTAATGTGACAAGTACAAATAAAAAGACAGTAAATTAGAAAAACATTACTCACTTGTCAGCAATCATACGACTACATACTTCGATGCATTTAGCAACTTATTTAAAAAGATATTTTTATCCTTAAAGTTTAATTTGATTAGACAATTAAAAATATTAAATCTAATAAAAAGCAAAAAAAAAAAAAAAAGTTTCCCAACTTGACCATAATCATGCCATTGGAAAAAGAAAATAAAAAGAAGCTATTTTGCATTTTGTTGAGAAGCTATGCAAGCGGGCTACAAATGATTTATTTTTAAGTTTCACGATCAAAACCACTCTTCGGAACTTTACTTCCAAATGGGTTCACTACTTTATAAAATTACATTACAAACATTCAAAGCTTCTCCTTCTAACTCTTTGTTACCTCCAACCAGAATAAACGGGTGTATGTCGTTTTTTTTTTTTTTTTTTTTNGGGTGTTTGTCGTTTTTTTTTTTTTTTTTTGGCTGGTCGCTTGACAGAATAATTAGCTAAACTGTTGTTCTAAGGAGAAGAGCTGCCAATCTTATCATGCTGAGGATTCGGCATCATCTAAGACCTTTACGTAAGCTGACTTGCATTTCAAGAATTACAATAGTAAGTGTTGCATGTATAGATGGCCAGACTGTTTACTGTAGAGTAACAGAATATACCAATATATGTGCTTTTTATTATCCTGAGAAGGGAAAAAGAAGAATAATTCCTCTGCCGCTGAAATGCAATCCTGGAACTCATCACCTTTTCCTATTTTTATTCGAGAGCAGGACCTAAGATTCTCGTCCCCCTAATAGAAAGAAGAACCAAAAAAAAAAAAGGCAAAAACCATTAAACACAATTGGCTTTTTTTTTTTTTTATATATTCAAANAACCAAAAAAAAAAAAGGCAAAAACCATTAAACACAATTGGCTTTTTTTTTTTTTTTATCTATTCAAACATGAAAATGACATCGGTACATGCTTCAAGCTAGAGATATCAAACAACTCCATAAACCTCTGATCAGAAACTCTTGCTTTCGCAGCTGCAAATCGCTGGTACTCGTCGAAGACAGATGACAGGCACCACCTTTGCAATTTTCTCAAGCATCCCACAAGACAACCGGTACGGTGCTGCACATAGAACATTGAGTCCATAAACAACTAAGAATATTTTGAACTTTTAGTCAAGTATGAATAATTAGAAAATACATAGATAAAAGAAATTATATTGTACCTTCCCGCGTTTACAATGAATTAAAACTGGATGATTCCTCACATCTGTATTGCAGAAAAGTCATAGTGAGTCTAAATAGATCCCCAATTCAGTAAATCTAAATTGAGATACAAAGTTTTAAGTGCTTTCAGTACCAAGCAGAAGTTTAAGTGCTTCACGAATCATATCCTCTGGGATGTTCACGAAAGGCTCCTGGAAGCAGAAAGCATATTAAAAATTAGTACACTATAATAGACTTATCTTTTTATTCATGACATCAAGAACGAACCATAAACTACAGGCTTTGACTACAACCTACAAGCTCAATAAGAAAAAACATATAAAGTTCTAACCAGCAAAAACCTGTTAACCAAGGCCGATTAAGCTTAAGAACCAAGCTAAATGCAGTTCCATGTTAACAGTTCATCAAAAACTGAAAAAACTTGACTCCAGTTTACAATACTATTCTTTAAACAACCATTAGATCAACCAGCTTAATCATGCCTTCATAACAGCCAGATTTAATCCTTTATTGATACCAATATCCTCTAGGCCAGCCCAAACCTTACAAAAGCTTAATTTACACTTCAAGTATCACTATTGTCTTGGTAAAATTTATCAGTCTCATATGAATCACAAGCTTCTTTTATCAAACAAATAAAAGAAATGAACAATAAAAACATTTTTGGCTTCCTTACATTTACAAAGTGCATGATTCTCTTTTTAACATCAATTAGGTCCTACATTATGTCTAACTTTTGCCAAAAACCAAACTTTTACAAAGGCGCTTCACGCAATACTGAAACCATTTCCTAGCATTACATTCTCGGTTAAGGATATTTAAAATTATGAGAAATCATTACTCAGATTGTGAAATCAAGTTAACAGATTCTCTTATCACCGTAAGCAAGTTATCTATTATTGTGCTGAGTAATTGTCACTACCACAGATCTCCAGCATATATAACCAGCAAAAATATTTCGATTTATAGTATTCTCAACTCTAAGTAATGTCCTTGACATGTAGCAAGTGGAGAATAAATTAAGTAGCTATGTCATCACTAAAAGAGAAACAGAATTGAAGACATCAACATAGAATTATGAAAACCTCAGGAGGGCATGTTTGTGAAACATATAACTAACTCCAAAAGCCAAAAAAAGATTCACGATAGCAAATGAGCAAACAAATGCAACTGATTACAAAATTTAAAATAGCCAGATGTTCTAGCTTTGTATCCTCATCTACCATTACAAGGGATGATAGATAATCAAGCTAAATCCTGACCATCCTTGTTAAATCCAGAGAATTGGAAATATGAAAGCCAATAAAACCCCGAGTAAAATATGAAGACAGATGAGTATCAAACTTGTTGCTGTTGAGCTAAAAGTCAGAAGAAAGATGACCTGAATCGTCTCAGAACTCTGGAGTGCAGAGCAGATTACGAAATGTACAGTTAGGACATCCATTATCCAATGTTATGCTTGCCAAGATTTATTTAATCACTTCTTGCCAAGTAACATCATATAGCAACATGTATGATGTGACAAGAAGAGGAAGAGCCAAAATGTATTATCAACATATGAGATAGGATGAATTTTAATTACACTGTAATGATTCTTTTGTTGTTTTTCAAAGTAATCCAGATTCAATTATTGAAGTAGAATATTGTTGTTAAAACTAAGTTTCAGCCAAAGAAAAAAAGAACTTAATTTCAGTATACATTATGCACAGACATAATGATATAGTGAGATTGACTAATCGAATTTAGCCAGTTGTGCAGCTCCTTAACTTGGGTATGATCAGTTGTTTCCAGCTGTTTTTTTGTCTGAATAATTTCAAATATAAATCAATAAGTTCGTTCCCTAGCTAAGAGCCTTGATTTCAAATACAAATCAATAAGCTCGTTCCCTAGCTAAGAGCCTCGCTCCAAGTATTAGCCTTTAAAGCCCTTCTCCTCAATATAGATTCTCCAACTTTAAATTCCTTAGAAGGCTCATATACAAATATCAGTTAAGCAAAAGAAAATATATATGTATCCAGAATTTAAAATTTTTCATTCTATAAAGCTATTATTTGTAGTAGTTAGTGGAGTTTGTACTAGACTGTCCCTAAATAGGGCTTGGTCCATCTAGTGGAGGATTGGGATGCAATAAGAGGAAGTGATAATTAAAAAAAACTGCTCCACAGTCCAATTAATTCCATTAAATCCAGTACAGGCGATTGTGTTCCTTTAGTCTTGGGCATTCCATTAATGTCAGATTATATTTATCAATCATGAAGTTGTACCCTGAGCAAAGTACATACAACTGAACTTCAGTAGACATTTTAATCAATTAGTCATCAAATATTGACATTTCATTAAACTTTAATGAAGTTCAACCCAATTTGAATGCATATAACGCATCCATAAAGATAGGCCATTTTACAGAAGCTGTAAGGAGAGTTTTACGTTTTCATTTTCAACTGACTTAGTAAAAGTATATACTAATCTGAACCCTATATGGACCGACCTGGCCAGGATTTTTAACCTACATAAAGTGGCGGAACATAGACAAGCAAACTTGGTTACAACAATGTAATTTGATTCTCCATTGATTGTGCAATCATATTACCTTGGTATTTAAAAGACATTTGAATTGGACTACACCCATATTTCAGACAATGTATATATCGAGTCATCTAAGTTCGTTGCAAGCTGATCAAACATATATAACACTAAAAGTAGAAGGGACAGGAAAATATGAATTCTTCGACACAATAACAATCACTGATCACATGCAATTTCCTAACCATATGCAGAAAGCAAATTAATCCAACTAATTTTTTTTTTTTTTTTGGTTGATAGATATGGTGTTAGTCCAGGAGACCCATGTAAAAGTAAAACGTTCTTTCACACAGATCAGGTAAACCATGAGTGATCATTGGGCCAATGGGAGTTGAATCTTGGAATTATATGATGAAAATAATGGAAAGGACCTATGCATCCTATGCATGTGATAGTTGTCGATATTAAAAATTCACACTCACAGGTCAGCCATCTTGCAAGGGTTTCATCTATTTGATTTCAAATTCCAATTATGGAACACTTTGTATCGTTGTGAAATGCATTGTTACAAATGAATTTCATAAAAAGCAAAACCACGTGGGAGCAATCAATCCAATCTAATTCACATTTGACAAGTATGTAATAATGTATTCATAAAATGCAATAATTTAGGTTGTAAAGTATCTTACCAACATAAAGAATAGAAAATTATTATAACTAGATGATCATCTTCATCCATAGCTAAACAATACCAAAAATACAACTTTTTTGGACCCCTTCCAGTTAAACAGCATTATTAGCTTCTCTTTAAAATTTTTAACTCCACAAAATGATGTGATCTTAATCAAAGACAATTAAATCAGAAAGTTGTTAATAGATCAACTCTTATAGGATGCATTAATTATAACCTCGAAACTGTTAATTGTACTCCTAAAAGCAAAAGATATACTCAGCAACAAAATTAAATTGAGCCCGCACGCTAGTATACTTTGATACCAGAAAAATCTGTAATATATTCAGAGTACAACAATATTTCTGATGAATTGAATTCTCAGTAAAAGCATATAGCTTGCAACAACGAACCAGAAAGCACATTGAAAACGTACCTTATGACCTTCAATCCCGAACTGAAAAAGCCTAATCCCATTTGACTTGAGAAACTCCATGTTGGAGTCTGGATAAGGCTCTGGACACAAATATCTACATCAAAAAATCCAAACAAAAACCCTAAAAATTCACGCACTAACTACATATACATGAAAACTATATAGCTACGCTTAAACAGATAAGCAACGGCGTTATTTTTATTCGTTTACAAAGATGATGCTTACATGATGGAACGAAGACGAAGATTTTGGAGAAAGGAGAAGTTGGCGGAGTCCGGAAAGCCCGACCTGAAGATACCATTATCCACCATGGAGAAGTTCAAAGGTGGAACGAAACTAATCTCATCGGGGGCGGCCACAGAAGGGGATAACGGCGGCGGGGAGAGGTCAACGACGGAAGCGACTTCAATGGTTTTGCACATATCTTCTTCAGCAGCTTCAACTTGAGCAGGTTGTTCTTTACTGGGTTTGCTTGCGTTTGTCTTACCGAGTAGTTTCATAACTCAGAAAAAGTTGGTTTCTTTTTGGGATCAAGAAGAATGTGTAGCGGATGCTGATACTTGGAAGCAACTTTTTTGACAGTTAAAAATAACTGGTGGCGATGGTAGTTAATGGAGCTGGTGATCGCGGCTTTATATAGAGACATTTCCGAAGAGAGAGACGGCTGGGAAAAGCAAGCGAATCAAAAGCAAAGCAAAAACTTTTTTTTTTTTTTTTTTTGGACTGGAAAAGTGAAATAATTAGGTAAAGTTTGTGAATAATAAATNAAAGCAAAGCAAAAACTTTTTTTTTTTTTTTTTTTTGGACTGGAAAAGTGAAATAATTAGGTAAAGTTTGTGAATAATAAATGAAAAAAATATAAAACAAATAAAAAAATTCAATTCAGACCAGCCGTGAAAAATGGCTGCTTAATAGTATTGAGTAGTGAGAGGTCACACGCGTGTTGATAAAGCGTGTCGTGACCAAACTCTCTAGTTTAGTTTAGTATGAAAAGAAAAAGATTTAGTGTATTGGAAACACTTTGCTTGTTCTTCGTTTGTTTCGACAATAATTTGTTTTCTCTTTTAATCAATATTATATATATTTAGTTATACTTTCAAGTTTATTGATTTTTTTAATTGATTTTAAGGACAAAATGCATAAAGAAATATCAAATTGACAATATAATTAAATTAAAAATAGTAATTTCATTGACCTTCTCAAATTTGAATTTAGTTATTGACCAATTTGGAGTTCTGTATCATTGTCAACATATTTTTAAATTTCAGAAATTCCTCAAATGTAAGACTTGGCATTTATTAACATCTGCGTCCAATTTTCTAAGAAGTTTTATGACATTTTTGGATTTCTTATATACATTTTTGTTTAATTTTGATAATAAATTATACAAAATAATATCATATATACAATTTGCCAATTTGGATAAATTACAAGGCACTTTGTTAAGCAAGGTAAGAAGGGGACGTGCTTCCAAATAACCCAACAAGCGCGTCTCACTCCCACCTCCCTCACAATTGGCCTTGGCAAAGGCAATGTTACTCTACCACTGCCACCACACCCGAGTCACTAGTCTCTTTGATAAAAACAAAACCGGGCGGTTGATAAGTCGGCAACATCAATCAGGGCCACTCAGTCTGATGAGCAGCCCTTTTCATGCTTCTCCAGAACTGTAATCCTGGAGAGATGTGTGCTGGTCCACAGCGTATTAAGTTACGAATTGGAGAGACAAGAACAGAAAAAAGAAATGAAATGAGTGATGAGTTATTATTTAAGAAAAAAATAGAAAAAGAATAAATGAAAGGGTGGAGAGAACATTCTAAGGAATATGCGGGGAGAGAATGGTGCTTGGGGATGCGAAAGCCGTGCGCCACGTACTTTCTACGAATCCCACGTTAGAAAGTTCACAAAAAGTGCTTTTAAAATCTCCCAGTTTCTGCTTTTTCACTTGTTGTTTCCTTGTGTTTTATTTATAGCTTCGGATCCGGTTTTTGACCCATTTATGACGTTTACTTCTTTTGATCCACTTGTAATTGAGGTTTTCATATATCCAACAAACCCTAGCACATTTTGATCTTATAGATTAGTGACTTAAATGTTGAAGTGCTTTTTGTAAGCATCGCATCTTCTTCAATGTTAGTCCAACAGTAAGTTTAAGCTCTCTAACCAAACCCAAACCATCTTAATCCTAATATAAGTCTAGATATTAGACTCCTAAAACGAAAAAAAATACGCTACAAAAATAAATTAAACATTTTTACATATTAATTATAAATTTTGTAAGCTATTTTCGTCTTTATAAATAAATGGTTCGACAACATTTATTAATAATAATACCTTCGCTTACTTTTAAAAAGGTTATGAAAAAAAAATTATATTTTTAAACTCATTTTTGCCCAATAGTAACAAAATGTGAGAGTTTTCAAATAAAATCAACCCATCTTATGAGTAAATGGGTGTTGCAAGGTTGAACTTAGAATTCAGGTCGGGGCATGTGGGGTTGGATGGACCATAGAGAAGTGGAAAACAACTAAATGAATGTGGCTGCCATTGAACCCCACCACCACCCCACTGTCAAAAGTGAGGAGAAAAAAAGATGAAAGACAAGAGAAGCAATATGGGCTGCTAGTGGTGGTGATAGCTGCTCGGTTTGAATTAATTGTGAAGTTGTTGGTTTTGAGAAAATGGGATTCTCGGATTCTTTATTCTTCGTCTTGATGATACTTGATCAGGCGGCTGCTTTGCCTGGTCACCTTGAACATTCAGTCCATCAATCATGTTGTTTATGGAAGTTTCTTTAAAATAAAGATAGAGATTAAAGATCCTCCGACAAAAGCTACTGATTGTGTTCCTTTTTTTTTTTTTTTTTTTTTTTTTTTTTTTTNTGTTCCTTTTTTTTTTTTTTTTTTTTTTTTTTTGTTGTCATCCATATTTGAATTCATAAGCATATTCCTTTCATCAGCAAAGGTTCACATTGATTGATTCCATTTTTCTCTTTTATAAATCTAGATCTTCTGGGCTGTTCATTTCACTGTACAATCAGTAACATTCAGAAGTGAAGTATCAAATTAGATTAATTACTAGGCAAAATCTCATGTGAACAGATAAGAAACTGTTTATTTATAATCAATCACATCCACCAACAGTTCATAATTATATATACTACTCCATCCAATTAAATATTAAATTTAAAAAAAAAAAAAACTTTCTCATTTGTGGCTAATCTATAAATGGAATTTACTTTTAGAGGATGCTAATAAGTCTTCTTTCAACATCTTAAAGAAGGGTTAATTCAGCATTTTGACTTAATGAGAATAATAACGACCCTTTTGATGTTGTGACAGAATCCTTGCTAAATTTTGCAGAAATTAAAGCTGTGGACTATTTTTCTTTCAATATATTGAAAACCCAGAAGAATTCAATTATATTCATGATTCATATATCTTTAGTTTGGTAATCAAATGACAAATGCTTGACTTTGCAGTTCTCTGCAACTAGAGACGATTCCTCTTTTTCAACGCATTTAATGCATAAGGAATTTACTTAACTCTTCAAATATTGTAAAGTCAAAACCTTTTTATAAATTAATATAATTAAAATTAACCACTTTGGGAAGTGCATAATGTGATAATCACCAGTTCAAAAGCACTTTCAAACTCTTTTTATTAGTTTCCTCACCCAGCAAGCAACCACTATGATCCCCCAATTACACACCATTAACTGAAATTCAACTTGTTTTCCCTTTGCTTTCTTATGCATAAGTAAAATATTGTATATGATTCGTGCGCAGATTAGTTGGTTCACATTAAAAGTCGGCAGCAGCAGACACTTGAGCTACCTTTAGCCACTCATGCATGGACTGATTTGCATAATTTGATTTTGGAAATCTTAACTAGCTTTTCTGTATCAATCATACAAAGTGAGAAAAGATATAAATTAATGAAAACATTAGAAAATTTTATAGATAGTTACCGTGCTCACCCGATGATAGTAAGTTAGAAAAGTTTATAATAGAATGTTACGTGTTGAAGTTGGCTCTTTCCCTGAACCGGAAATATAGCTATAAATATATGCAATATGTGTGTGCGGTGGACGGAAAGTGTTGGTGCTCCACCCACTAAATCCTTTTTGAGGGAAGTCTCTTTGTTGATAGTAGCTAGCTAGCTAGCGAGCACATGACCGACCTTATTAGTTAAGACATATTTAATATATAACTGGCAACTATATTGCAGAATACATGAGTGGATCGATGGAGACACGATTGTGATATGAACCTGAGACATGATTCTTGCCTTTTGTTATGCATGGTCAGGAATGAATCAAGCTACTTGCTTGCTAGCTATCTTCAACTACAGAACAAGAACATGAAGCACTAACAAAATGATTTGAGATTGGAATGTTTCACGTCTGGTTTGATTGTGGTCTGGGCACATTTTATAAAAATACTCTTTAAAAATTTAACTTCCAACGTATATTGGCAAACTTGATTGTCGTTTTATCGTGTTAAGAAGTTTACCTTCAGTTTAAATCAATCAAATTCAATCCGAAAAAGATGATTGCGAATGCTGAGTTGTTGATTAGCTGTTTACATGTGTATGTGATACGGAAATGAAGAAAAAAGGGGTATGAAAGAAGTCAATAGCTTGGTTAAATAATTGGGTGTCCAAAGTCTTAAACGTTGAATTAATTGCTCCAATATACACGGCAAAACAACAACTTCTCAAAGCCAATTACGTGTTTGGGGTTGGTCAAAATATATATGTAATATGTACACTTTCGGATTTGATGAGCAAGCAAGCTAAGCTAGGAAAAACCAATGAGATGTTATTTGATTAACTCCTCCGGGCAAGTTGAGTAAATTCTGTTTATCAGACCTTGAAAAAATTGATTACTTTAAGGCAACAAAGCACGTCAATAATGAAAGCCTTTGAAGTTTATTACCTTAATTTCGTGTAAATGGAATCATCTTCTAACAAACGGGTTTGACTTAATTAATTATAATAGCATGCCTTGTGTGGATAAGGATGATATTTATTGTTTGCATGGTTAAATATCTTCGTTTGACTACGAGCTTGCTTCTAACACTCGATATATGTTTATGAATGTGTCAATTTGTGTGGGTGTGTGTTGGCAAGTACTTTTTTTCAACTTATTTCAGATTTTTCTTTAGTCTTTGGTTACTTGCAAAAGAAAAAGTCATGGTTTCGCTACATACGGGGTCTGTATTATTGGCTAAAGTAGTGATTCTAATGAATCAATTTCAACCTTCACCAAGTCCGTTTATCATATCTGTAATCTGTGCACTTCACGCAAAGGGTCTCGTCGCTGTGACATCGGAGAGTGGTAGTGCATTCGTTTTTCTTATTAAGCTAAGCTATGTTACGGCACTAATAATCAAAGAAAATTTAAATGGGTTCCCTCGTAGCTATATTATTCGTAGTGAGAAAACCTTATACAAAGATTGCATATATAACCGTCTAATCGTGGGATGTCACATTAGCATACGTATATTAGTAAGTAGTTTATATCTTGTTTTTATGTAAAGATGCACATAGAACATAAGTTCATTCGAATTTGGGGAAGAACGTTTGGTTGGGCTTTCTTGAAAAGTAGGATGGGCTTGTTGAATCACTTTTGGCCCATCACAGTCATAGACCTAGTATGCTACTTTTGGCCCAAATGAAGAAAATATGGGAAGGTGGACCCCCATAATTACTATAAGGTGCCTTAACAGCTTCTCTCTCATGTCTCAGATCAAACACCCAACGCTGCAAAAACTGTTCAATCTTTTAATGCCACAAAATTATTAAACTAAATTAACCTCACTTCAATTTTTATCAACTAGAATAGAATGGATTCACCAACCCAACTAATCCAACATCTCATAGGTAATGATAATCACACATGGGACACATATGAGTTACAACACTTGATTTGGTGAAATGTTTCGTTGCATACCCTGTCGGGTTGCATTACACTTGCACGCAAAACAAAAGCATAAAGACTAGTAGAGAGGGAATTAATTGCATCTGAGATTGACCATACAATGCAGGGCCCCAATTCTGAGACACTTCTGAAGGTTGAATTATTACATAAGACATGGGAAATAGGGTGTTGGAGTTTTGTTTTTGTATGAATTTGGGGAAAAGTTTAAGAGAGGGAGTAGGGACAGGCAAAAGGTAGCAGTCAAATACGGTGGATGATCTTGTGGCTGCAGGGATAAAAAGAAAACATTTTGGCTTCTAGGGTTCTGTTTATGTCATTTCGTTTTCTCAGTCTCAGCAGCTTTCAATTTGGATTGGTGGTGGTGGCCTCACCCTTTGCTGGATTTAGCTGTCCATGGTCAAACCCTCTTCAGTGCTACCATTCCACTGCTTGTTTTTAACTAAGAAATTTAATGGACTTCTGATTTTACCTTCTCTCTCTTGTTTTCACCTACTATTTTCTGGGATTGCTGGCAGATTAACAACTTTTTAATCCAAATTAGGAAACTTCATTTATAAACATCACAAACTCCAAGTCTCCAAGATGATAAAAGATTACTACTCAAACCCAGATCAATTTTCTATCAGATTAGTCTTGTTGCTGAAATACAATAGCTAAAGGTAAATACCAGATTTTATAGCTATCTAGAATGTAAGGTACGCACTATTTATGTTTAAAAAGACATTATAGAAATAAAATTCGAACGCAAGAAAAAACTAGAAACTGATTTAATAACTAAATTTGGATTGTATTTTGAAAAGTTAGTGTAAAAAAAAAAAAAAAAAATTCCTAATTAAAACCTTTTTTTTTTTTATGCACTGAACAAGTTATTTAATTGTTATTAAGGTGTCAAATGGTCGTATAGAAGATGTCCAACTGTNTGTAAAAAAAAAAAAAAAAAATTCCTAATTAAAACCTTTTTTTTTTTTTATGCACTGAACAAGTTATTTAATTGTTATTAAGGTGTCAAATGGTCGTATAGAAGATGTCCAACTGTTGGACACTTCACTCGACCCTTACCGAGCATTAACCAATAACGAACTAGTTGTCGAACTTTTCAACAAACTATTCGAACACTTTATGTACAGTTCAACAACTTGACAATTCGTTTAGTTATATAAAAATAAAATAAAATAAAAAACATAAGAGT
>JANKKB010013988.1:0-19940 GCA_026225775.1 Bursera palmeri
CAGTATGAGCCTTGAACTTTCTACACAACTCTTATCAACGATTCTGAAAATATCTTTGGTAGCTGGATGCATATGAACTAAAAGATCACGCCAGCAAGAAAACCCCTGAAATTTGTCTACCCAACAATGTAAGGTTCTCGACAACAAACAGCTTGCCATCCTTTTGGTTCACCGAGTTGCACATTGTCAAAACACAGATAAATCTGGTCTACTTGTTCTGACCCCGAAGAAACTCTCGCATATGCATGTGAATTTCAGCCTTGACTGCTAGACGCATTCTCTTTGAATCCTCCCATAGCGAACCACCTCGATCTCGTGCATAGTCACAAGCAGCATCAAAGACGTCCTGCCAGATAAAAATACATATCTCAAATATCTCACAAAAATATGAAGAGATATGAAGCAAACCAGAGCTAAGATGCTTGAGATTACCCTAGAGGGAAATTCATCATAAAAATATGCAGGAGTCATCTCAACCCTATTCAGATCTGATTCCCACAATCTTATCTGTCAGAAGGGGTTGCAACTTCAAAACATCAGAATGAATAATCACATTTTGCAGTCGATAGCTATGTTATATCAAGAAATGTTACCCACAAAGAACACAGAAAACTTCAATTTTAATGGAAGGTCCAGAAGCACAGGTTCACACGACTCGATCAGACTCACAGCCACAATATTTAAGTTGAATAGATATCTGAATGTACGGAAGAATTACAACCTGATCACAGACATTCTCAGGTACCGAAGGTATTCTCTCAGCAACCCGAGGATGCGCATTCTGCTGAAGAAAACTAATTATCTGCAAATGAGAAGGGTCCACAAGTTAAGATGAGGCAAAATAGCTCCAACAATGATCAAAATATATACAACCATGACAATAACTTAATTATTCACTAAAAGATAACCAGCCTCTTCTACAGTCAAAGTTAGAATTTGGCTTTAACCAAAAAATTTTCTCAGAGGACCACATTAGAATATTCAGGTAAGGAATGAGGCATATTGAAAAATTACGTAGTTGGATATTAAACCAAACACAAATCACAGAATCACTTGAACATCAATCCTCACCTGCTCTGCTGTAATGCCATTCTCAAAAGCATTATACAAGCTTTCTTTTGTTATTGCTCCAACTATAAGGTTTGGAAGTTGATATTCTATCCTGCATGCATTAGCACAAACAATATTACCCTTGATATCAGTATCAAATATAAGCACACCAATTATAGTCCCGAGTCGAATCTGCTAATTAGTAAAACTTTTTAAGGAATAGAAATAAATATAAGCAAATCAAATTGAAAAGTTCATATAATTAATCAACAGGAGAAGGAATATGATATTTTAGCTAATAAAAAGGAACATACACATCCTAAAAAAATCATCTTGGCATTTCATAAGCATTTAGTGTACTCATCTTCAGGGGTGAATTGACTTTAGATGGCTATAAATTTATGAATCTATTTTTTATGATAAAAGGAATAACATTAATGTGTCAGAATCTCATGCAAGAGTAATTTACTTTCAACTTCCAAATTATCGCCATATTTCATGTTTTCTATCTGTGCTTATTAAGGTTCCAATTAAGAGTGATATATATATATATATGTTTAAAATAAAAAGCACTTCACGAGTCATGTCAACCTCATTATCAAGCAATGCTTCCATGAAGTACTACTTGATACTCAACAGGGAAAATAATTTTAACCTCTATTTGACAAATAAGAAATGTAAATAAAAAAGATTATTGAAGTTTCTTTATACCTTACATTACACCATACAAAATTAGAAAGCCAATGGGGGCATGACCCTAGGAAAGACAAGAACAATATATCAAGTAGATCGCTGTCCTACCTTGAGAAAAGGCGCAAAATTTCACAATGCAACTTAGATGTTGAGTATGCATACATCCTGAAGTTCGTTTCTACAACAACAAATCCCTGAGGAGAAGAAAACATAAAATGGAAGAACGTACTCAGAATGTAATCAATTTTTATGCAACCATACATTTTTGAGGGAAAAACAGATTGAGAACATAAAAGAATAAGTGTTGTTACTTTGAAAAAAGGGAAAGCCATTTAATAAGAATCATGACTGAAGTTTTCAAAGGTTTACAATAGCTTATGTAAGGAAAACAAGATAACTCAAATGATCCAGATAATCCAACCAATGACAATAATATGACCATTCATAATAGGTCAAGAAGTTGAAACTTGAAAGTCTAACAGGATTATGCTGAAGAATAGTTCAGCCGGGAAGACCATAACATGTAATGCATTCATGTTGTGACTTGCACTACCAGCTGGCAACAGTTACAGATTACTTCTCAGATTGATATTATGAAATTATCGGCAGCAAGTAAAAGCATATAAACTTCGAAATCATTAAAAAATGTGAAACCAAAACTCCTGCAAAATGCAGACCACATACATACTTCCAGAAAAAGTAAGTCATGCATCTTTACTGGCTTCTATGCATATATGGGCAAAGAAGGGAATTCTTCTGAGACTTTAAGAACAGAACTTGGCTAATTTCAGAGGCTAGCAAGACAGCCACCATGAACTTGTAGGCACGACAAATAGAATAGAAGAGCTGAAAAACTTATAACTGCAACCCTAAAATAAAGGAAATGGAAAATAAAGGTAACTATCAGACATTCAACAAAAATTAAAATTATCTGCACATTAATGAGCATTTGAGATCGTATTTATTCTACTTTAAGTTAATTTTTCAAGTCAGGGTACGAGATAATTTCTCAAATAACATACTTCTTTCCGTGCTGATGAATCTGTCAAGCTCACTGAAAGATTGGTAGCTAATTTAGTAGGTATAAACCAACTCTCTTTCCTGCCCTGAAGATGTGTGTGTAGATTAGATCAGCACTTCAGTAAAGTACAACTAAAGTAATTAACTAAGAGAAAATCAACATTCCTTATAGCACAGACTAGTACAACCTGCTGAAGTTTGACCAATCCCAAGTCTGCAAAGTCCTTGATCATACTTTTTTGAAGCTCACTTAGCGTATTTATATTATATGCCTAGGACATGAAGAAGAAGGCCACACAAATAAGTGAGATCTCCAACTGCTTAGAGAATTCATTGGAAAAACACTTTTAAGAGCCTGAAAATATAGTGGGGGGAAAAAAGGCATTAACTGAAAAGAAAAGCAGTATGCAGAACAGAACAAGAAAGGAATATATAACATATAAAACAACAATGAATGAAAGGACTGTTGGATTGTAGATGAAACTTAAGTATTAACTGAATGGAAAGCAAACTCTAAGGTAATGCAAACTTCTTCAAGGATAATATAATTGAATAATCATGAGATAAAAGGATTAGTATGCTACCTCCCCGGCAACATGAAAACTAAGCTCTAGAAGAAATGAAATCAAATCTGCTTGATTCACACCTCGTTGCTGCACCAAAATAAGAAGTCTAAATAGAAATGTATATCATATGCTAAAAAGAACAATCCTAAAGTAACACCAGTGTGCAAATAAAATCCAAGCAGCTGTGTATTCTATCTCTAATAAACTGTCAAACACGATAGAAAGTAAAAAAATATATTTTAATTCTTTTTTGCAGAAATGGTTATTATATCTAACAGAAAAATAGAAGAAATTTAAAGGGAGATGCAAACTGCTAAAGATAAATGTCTTAATCATACGAACATGTACATTATTTTTAAAGCCAAAGTTCTAAGACATTCAATCAGATATCACAGAAAGATTGAATTAGTTCCTTTTTCTTTTGTCCTTCAAACACTTTACAAGATAACTACAGTTTCTTACTGTAAATTGAGAGAAAAGAGTTTTGTATTTCTATATCACCTCAATGAATTACAACTCTACACACCTTAATATATANATAGCAAGAATTCTGAGAAGTTCAATGCTGTGAGAAAAACTGACAGGAATCTTAGAAGACCATACCTGAGAATTAGAGATATATTCTCTTATGATGTACCAGAGCTGTGCATTGGTGTCCATCAGCTGTAAATTTACAAATAAAAAAAATAACTTCTACTAGTTATACACCTTAAGAATTTTAAACATTTGTGTAAATGCATACCAAAAATTGAAAACCGCTCTCAGTTAATCTTGGGGCTTCTTTATCCCTGTAAACAAGCACATGCACAACATGATGCCAGATAAGAGAAGCAGCATGGGTAATAATCAACTGTAAACAAAAACTAAGAACTAGAAAGCAAGAAATAATACCTTTGAGTCAAAAGCCCTCGCTGGAAAATCTTCATCATGGAAGAGCTGAAATTTGTCGACTTTTCAGCTTGGGCTGAACTAATAAGTTGCAGCAGGAAACACTTTTAACGCAAATGCATGGTATAAGAAAGTAGATTAAAAAATAATGAACTAGGTATAACCAATTTCAAAAGCTAATAATGCCATTACATGTCATAGCAGTTTCCAACCGTGACAGAAATAGAGTATCCTTTAAAACACATGCATAAACATGTATAAAGTTCACACCTCCCATTGTCCAAGGGCATAGGCCTCAAGCTCGTCCAAGCTTGGGAGTCTCACAGTAATATTTGAAGGCATTGATTCCCTTGGCAAAGCTCCACTGCAAGTTAGATTCATTAATTTCATTGATAAAATAAGAAAGAAGGCATTTATGAAAAAACTTGTGTAGTCACTGCGACGACTAAAGCAATCTCATGTCATAACCAGCTAAAAACAGAGGCAGTAAAAGATGTGGTATAACTGAAAAAGAAGAAGGGCTCCCACTAGGTCAACTAGTTTAGTGATATCTTCAAGTTTATAACAATAAATTGCATTTTTCAGTCACATTGGAGCATGGTACAATCAATGAATTAAGATCCTGAAACCCCTCCATCTCTTGACGCTGCAGATACATAAACAATGAAGGTTTAACAAAGCACCTTACACTAATTTCACACCACAAAGTTACCACCAATAAATAAATAAATGAAGACAAGAGAAAACGAGAAAGTGTAAGAAGTACGTCCAAACACTCAACTTTTTGGATTCAAAACTCACCCATATATCAAATGCTTTCGAAGGTTAGCTTGGAAAGTTGAATTTAATCTGTAATTTGTTTCTTTTTTCCTGCCAACAAAATTTAGAAAAGCTTAGCATAAGGCTACTTTTTTTAGGACAGAAATTTTGATCAAACATAAAGAGCTATAGAGGAGAAAATCAAAAAAATTAACATCTTGAAATAAGCTCCCAAACAATGTAACTTATATGTAAATGCACGTTGCTTATCAAAGTCAAGATCAACTATCAGGAAAGATCAAAAGAGAACTAAATTCTCATCACAATAATTTAGCAGGGATAACAATGGCATGCAGTACTAAGCTTACAACGGAAATGGTCCAAAAAGTTAATTCAACTCCTTAGTGCAGCTTTCTACTTCACATCCTTAAATAAAAATAAAAATAAAAAAAAAAAAAAAAAAAAAACNAAAAAAAAAAAACTCATGATGACAAATCAAAAGGGTATGAAAACATCAATCAAACTAAGTTAAGCTTCACACATTTCATATCACAGACTCTCCTTCAAATTTCTCTCGATTTCTAGCTTCTGATAACATGAAAAAGTATCGAATACACCAGCGAAGGTGCTTACTTCTCCTCTGAAAAAATTCTCAACTGAACCAAACGATCAATGGCAACTCTATGCTTGGTGAATNCCATCCGGGAGCACCCACTCCTCCATCGACTTCGCCGGTACCGAAGAATCAATATACAACATTTGCATTACATACTTCTTAGCCAGAGGTGGCAGCGACCTGAGCACCAAGAAAAACAAAATTTCTCATATCTCTGATTTTCTTCTTCACCATTTCAATTCAACCAGCTGTGTAAAAATCAAAGAGTAAGAATGTGTATATTACCTGAGAATGGCTTCGCAAATAAATGGATTATCGTAGAGCTTGTCGAGGTCCCTGGCGGTCAATGACGCAACCATGTCCATGAAATTTTTCGCTATAATCTTCACCTGCGGCATTGTCGCTGAAAAATTCCTCTTTTACCTGGCTTGAATAATTTAGGGTTTCGCAAGTGTCACTGAATCCCAGTATATCTCAATTTGCAATTAGTTTCTGTGATTGGACTTCGACACCCTCTGTCTGAGTCTGAGCAGTTTGACAGACTTGAGAGAGAGAAGTGAGATTATTTGACGAATGAATTCAGGTACTTCAGTAGGTCTGATGAATTCAGGTGTATTTATATTGTTTCTGAGAGGGGGGGCTGGCTAGACTTACGTGGCTGTGACCAATAATTCTGTACAATAAAGATTCCTCTTGTAACTATTTTGGTTAGCATATTGGATGTTTCTTAAATTTATTTTTCATATAAAAGGTTAAAAACTAAGAATTTGTTAAGGATTAACTTTAGTGATTGTCACAATCGACAATTACGTGTTATCATTTGATTAAAAGATTAAAAAGTAAAGTATTATGTATGAAAATCCAAGAAATTGTGAATAAAGACGTATATCTGAATTTTGATTACCGTTTTTGCTTATGATTTTGTATACAACTTTGGGGTTTTTTTTTTTTTTTGAGTCACTCTAAAGCTTCCAGTTGTAGCATAATATTTAATAGAACAAAATATACAATTGATTTCTCTATTTACCTATAAGAATATACTGATCCTATTAATAATTTTTCATTCAAATTAATATGGTATCATTGTGTGAGTATTACCTGATTTATTATTATTATTTTTAATTTTTTCGTTATTTTTTATCTGTTCAAAATTTTATGTTCATACCAGTTTATATAAACAGCATTTATATAGATTATTTGTAAGTATACCAATCCTCTCTATATAAGGGACATAGGATCATTAACTGAAAAGAAAGTACGAGCCAAAATAGTATAAGCTTACCACAAAGATGCTTAACAAAAGAAAATACAAGGAAGACACAAAAGACAATTGTGGTGCCACGAATTTTTGGGTATGTAGTAAACTCCTGCTCTACTCTGCCAGACATACCTGGCTGTTTGCAATAATTAAATTTTGGGTACATTTTGGAGCAATATAGAAGTCTCTTATAAATCAAAAGTAAAAAAAAAAAAAGTGGCCAGCCGCAACAAACAGGATATGTAGTGTACACTTCACTGAAGTTACAGTCTCATCAACATGAACGTTTATTATAAAAATCTGAGACTTCAATCCCTAACATGTAAACCATCTGAAATTAACAATGTCAACAAATTACGAGAGGCATTAGTTTAATGTCTTAAATTTACATCTCAGTTATCCAAGGTATAACATCAATGTCTGGAGAACCAGATGTCAGCCGACATGAAAGCTTATACACCCAAAAAGGGAAAAAAATTAAGCTTTGGCCGATAAGAAGCACCTAAGACTACCAATCCATATCAGGATGTAAGTAGCAACGGCTACTGTCCCGTGAAGAATTAAGCTAATAAAAAATTTTCAGGGTATAAAATTTTTTCCTAACATGGCAATGTCTCTTACTATGCTGAAGTGTCAGGCATGTCTTCAGTAGGTCCACCAGGTTTCACAGCGGGTGGGGCTGGCTTTGGGGCAGGGGGAGGTGGAGGTGGCCTGTTTGGACGAACTTGATCAACCTTTTTTTGGTCAATGTCGAACTGCAACATATAGACATAGATGAGATGAATCAAAGCAGCATGGATAAAAGTAATCAAGACCTCACTAATTGACAACAAACCACTAACCTTATATCCACAGCCTGCTACACAAGCATGGAAACATTCCTGTATGGAGAAAGGCAACAATGATTATTAAGAAACACCAATATGCACAAGGATAGGTCACATACTTAATACAATGCTTGGCGTATGGAATCAATTTTTTAACATATTCCAAAACAAGGTTAAGAAATGCTTGAATACAGAATTCCAATAGGTGCAAACTCGTTGAACAAAAAGCATTATTATTCTTCTATCTTTGCACTGGCTTTATCCTCCAATTTTGGGGTTTGTTTGTCATAAGATTTAATTGCCTATTAAATGCAAATATACCCCTTTGAATAGGATTGGTTTGGATGTGCACGTATTTCCAGCCAATTAAAGCCCATCATTGGACATATAAACACTCAGAGCTTCATCTGGAGTATTTAATTATGGCACAGCACCTTGCTACGTGTATGACCTTGGAGAGCTTTGACAGCACAAAATTACACCAGTCCATTCTGCATCTTGCTTTCAAACTCGATAACCAAAAATAAAATGCATTCTTGTTTCCATCACCATAGTTGTGACAGGACCTTGCTATAGAACTTTAACTTGAGAGTTCAGAGGGTGGAGATGAAACATCTCTGAAATCATACAGAAGTAGCCCATGAGAGATGGATCTTTAAATTTGTTTTCGTCCATGACTTATTTGTTTCAAAAACCTAAAATGAATCACATCGATTCTCAAATTATTACATGATAATTGAGCTTACCAAGGTTGGACAGCAGAAAATCCTAGCACGTTTTTAACACCTAGGAACTCCATACTTCAGATGTTACAAGAAAATATATAATGATCAAATATGTATGACATTCATTTTTAGCACTTCATCTATTATGTCTCTCATTACTATTTCCTTAAAAAGGTGTTAAAAAAGGCCATACCTCAGAGTAAGTAGCAGATCCAGGAGAACGGTCAATGTAAGAACTCCATTGGTGGTCCTTTAATACAGGATCCTTATAGCATATCTCTTCGCAGTTTTCTGAGCCTGGAGATCCAGTAATCTTAACAAATGAAACTTACACTGAACTAGCAAACAATGCATTTGCTTTACAATCATCTTTTGCAGCATGTGATTATGGTAACTCTTAAACTGGTGATTTTTGCGTACCAAGTTTAAATGCATGAACATATTAGTCAAACCAAACAAACTGCCAAGCCTCAACCAAGCATGAGCTTTAAGAACACTATTTTTTCTGTTAAGGAGATAACTCCATGGGTACAATGATTTCATTATTATTTTTTTTTAAAATGCCTCATCCAACAGAAAAAAATCACATATTTAATTCTTGATAAGTTTTCTCTGAAGAACAATAAAGCCAAAATGTAACCAAAACCTGGTTCTCAATAAAGTCTATGGCAACACTAAATCCTTAGTTTAAAAGCAAGCTGTAAAAGTTGATATATTGGGAGCTTGAAAAGATTTTGTATGGTTATTGGGTCTGAACATACTATCAAGTGAACAATCTGAATTGTAAATTCCAATAGATATAGATAGATAGATAGATAGATATATAGCTTTCTAGCTGAAATTGTAATATAGGCCAAAATATAAGAACAAAGCGGATAAATGCTTACATTCTTCCCATGTTTCTCCATCAGAATCACAACCTTTCTTGCAAAATACTCTCCCTACAAGAAGCCATGCTAGTTACTACAATTAAAATCAATTGTTTTAAGTCGAAATTTGAAGGTACTTGAAAGCAACCAAAACTTAGGTGTCAACATCATATATGACATCTATTTGAAACTCATGCATGATTTACCTGATGACACTACAAGGAATCTACAACATAGTCCAACCATATTTAATTAGATGGCAAAACTCATAAACGGAACAAGTTGCTAAAAAGAACTAATACAGGTAAAAACAGGTCCTTTTAGTTACCAAGGGGCAATTCCAGACGCCAAAATTCAAAGTAAGTTTTGTACTGGAAAGGTAACATGTAATATGCCATAGCACTACATCTAAATCACTTTCTGACCAAACAATTGAAAAACGATTTATTCTGCATAATGAAGATATGAAATAATTTGAATATTGTTATATGATGACTGAAATATTTTCTAATTCTAAGAGTGTCCATTCGTTCCTCCATGATTTATTCCAGGAAGTGGAAAGAGAAAGATATGAGCATCTACAACACAGAGGTAAAGTGAAACATAATGCAGCAGTTATTCCCAGAAACTTTACTAACAAGGCACAACAGTGACCAACAACATCTTTGGATGGCATACATAAATAGAAAAAGGTAGGGATTGCACTTTTACTAATTATCCAGCAAGCTCTATGCTTATACTTAACCCGGACGTGTCATGTTCATCAATAACCTGTCCATTTGGTGCCAAAGAGTGGTATATTATAGCAATTAAGCAATAAACGTGAGCTAACACATCGGCTCATCAACTCACTACAAGTACTCCCTAATTACAACCCCAAACAACTGGGAGAAGCTTGACCAATCGAAAATTTCGCGAAAATTATAAAACAAGCCATGATTTGTCAAACATTATCAACAAACTATCATCAATCCAACACCAAACCGTACAAAATAACAAGTCAAAATGTCATTCACACAACAAAATAATATATTCTGGAAACAAACTCTTTCGAGAAGATAATTATTCGACATGAAACTACATTAAAACCATGGAACAAACTGAAAGAAATTTGTCGCAACATATTCAACGCATATTTTACAAAATTAATAAATCTAACAAACTAAAACGCGTAGATTAAAACAGATACAAAAATGATTATTATAATTACTTTTTTGTTTCATTTGAAGAAGGAAAGAGAAGTTACATGGAATCTGAGTGAGAGATGCGTATTTGTGTGTGCATTCGTTTCTACAGGGAGAGGCCCATTGTTGAGGTATCATCTGATTCATTTCTTCCTCGCTCTGTGTTTCTTCCTCTGAAAATTGGGAGGGTAAATAGAAGGGGGTAACGGTAAAGAGGAATGTTTGTTCTTTTATATGTGAATCTTTTGGTCATTTGGTCGTTGTTACGGGTTGCTCCTACGCCCGAATACCCGATCTTCATGAGGTTCGGACGGTTTTAAGTTTTGACCCGTGACTGCATTAACCGTTCATGTTAAATGAGATGGCAGTTTTAGGGTGTAAATTTTTATTATTAAAAATAATTAATGTATTTTAAAAATTATAGTAAATAATTTATTATTATATTAATATAACTTTTAAGATAAATTAATGATTGAAATAATAAATATATATATTATCAGAGGTATTAATATATCTCTTTGTAATAATTATAATTAATTGGGATCTTTTAACACAAATTTTTCTTAAACAAAATCAAATATAAATTTTTAACATACAACTGAGATATTTGATAGGTTGATATATATATATTAAATTTAGTATTAAAATTAGATCGGATGAACTACCACAAATTTGTATAAATAAATTATGTCAAACATCCCAACCCACAATTATATACTATAAATTTTAGTTAGGATTATTTTATTTAAAAAAATAAATATAATTTAAAATTTCAATTTCTAATATATGTTGATCTTGTAAGAACTATGCTACGAACCCACAAATTATGCACAATAATTAGATGTTGACCTTATACATTTTAAATTACAAATCTATGGTGAAAAAAGAGGGGTTTGGACAAAAATGTTGCAAATGAATAGGTAGCCAGTCAACGAATTACAAACAATAAAACATTGATTAAAATAGCAGTTAAACGCTGCAGGAAAGAGAGGGTAACCAGACACTTATCATACGGTGACGGAAAGTCAAAATACAAGTCACATTTTTTAATTCTACTATTTATAGGTCTAAAATTGCTCACCACATGTCATTCTTCTGAGATCATATTTTTATTGGGGTAAATACATAGACACCCCCAAGGTTTGGTCTAAGTAAAAAGTCACCCCTATTATTCATAAAGTAACATAAAGACCCCAATTTTGATATTTTAAGTAACATTAAGACCCATATTTTTATGTGTAAAGACCCTCATGTTTTCCAATTCTGGGAGTGTTTATGTTACTTTATTAATAATAGGGGTAAAATATACTTAGATCAAACCTCGGGGGTGTCTATGTATTTACCCCTATTTTTATTCTAGCAATGACAAGATAGAAGTTCCAGCGACATCACCAGCTAGCTAGCTAGCTTTGGTAAATAACGGGCATATTGAAGTCGCGGAAGCAAGCAAATCCAAAGCCACTTCCGCGACAGGCTCCATGCTTAGCATGCTCCAACTTCCTGCATTGTCTGTCGCAATGGCTAGTGATGAAGCACGGCCCTTACCATGTTTTATCTTTTCATCCCAAAATCGTTGAGGTCGGGTATGGGAATAATTCTTCTTACCCAAAATATTTAAAATATTTTTTTATATTTTTTATTATAATGTTTGATATTATTATTAAAAAATTAAAAAAAAAACTTTATATTTTTATCTCCTTTCATTCAAATTCAATTTGTTATATAATTTATTTTCTTTTTAATTGTTATCTCTTTTAGAACAACTTTTTTTTTCTTTTTACAAAATATAACATTACATAAAAAAATCCATATAAAATTGCAACCCATGAGGTTAAGCTTCTATATGTGAGGGCAATAAATGGAATTGTATAATTACACTCACGATAGAATTGCACAAATTTGCAACCAATAAAGGCAATCCACTTCTTTGTCTGGATACCATTATCCAAAAGTTGCAATAGAATTGATTATCCATCAAGATAATTGTTAGGCAAGACGATTGTAAATTAATTTTCTCACTTAAAATATTGACATTGCAAGAAGTGGGAGAATGCTAAGCATGGAGCTTGACACAGAAGTGGTTTTGGATTTGCTTGCCTCTGCTACTTCAATAAATGTAAATGAATCGTAATGCCCATGATCTAGCTAGCTAGCTATCTACGTACCCAAGTGTCGCTGCTGGGACTTTTCTCTTTACTGTGTCATTGCTAAAATAATAAAGAAAAATATAAAAAATAGCAAAAAAATAAAATTTTATTATTGACGTCTCCTAAAAAGAACATATAGACATAGCAATATGCTTTATATAGTGTTACAAGAAATTATGCCCAGATATACCCCTTCACTAGATTCGAAATCCAAATATATCTGTTAAGATCTACTCCTAAAATCATGCAGCATTATCAATCCGAGAATCATGCATCCTTATCACTTCACAAAGAATCATGCACCTTATCACTTCACAAATAATCATGCATCTTTATCTGCTTTTGTTGTGTTTTGTTTTGCTAACACCCTCTCGCAAACTATGCCAAGATTAGAGGCAAAGTTTGATTCGAAACAGCAACTATTTCATCTTCACCCTTACGAAGATGTGTTGATTTCTGTCATAGTGAAAAAATTTTGTTCCTTCGAATTGTTTTTGGGATTATTTGGTTTTGGTTGAATTTGGTACAAATTAGATTTTTTGATGGGTTTTATATATAAAAAAAAGGGGAGCTGCAGAAAAAATATAAGATAATTTCTTCATTTTTTCTCCTTTATGGCTGCTGATTGTTGAATGTTTTGATATGCTTTTTGTGTTGTATGAATGCTGATTCCCGGATGAAAAATGGCGGAAACAATACAAAAATAGAAACTAAAAAAAAAAGAAACAAAATGAAGCATTTTCTTTGTTGCGACAGCAGCACTGGCTCTAATACCAAGAGAAAAATATGAAAAATGACAAAAAAATAAAATTTTATTATTGACGTCTCATAAAGAGAATATAAAGACATAGCAATATACAAAATGATTTATATCTAGATTCGAAATCCAAATATATCTATTAAGATCTACTCCTAAAATCATGCAGTCTTATGAATCATGCACCCTTATCACTTCACAAAGAATCATGCATCCTTATCTGCTTTTGTTGTGTCTTGTTTTGCTAACAATAATAAATAGAAATTTATTTATGTTAAAATTTGCTAAGGCAAGAAAGGATGCATTATATAATTAAAAAAAAAATTGATAAATTCCATATATCGTTATATATAGATCATTGGTTATTTTGATTATGATATTTATGATATTATGCTTAAAAAAACTTAAATTTATTGGTAAGAATAAAAACTATAGTAATTAAGTTATTTTTAACTCAACAATTTTTGCTTTGATAATTTGTTATTCTGGATTTTACAACTTCATGCCATTTATTTTTTGAGTTGACAATGCACAACTTTGAATATTACACGAAAGAGTTCAACCTACGACTTTGTTATATTTTGTCAGGTTTTAGCTAGTCTGATTTTGATACTGAGTTTAACTTGCTGTTTGTTTATGCAGGAGTTATGTTAAATTTTTTAACATATAATAATTATTTTTAATTAATTAATTAATCATCAACTATCTGGAATTGATTTTCTTCTAAATATTGTAGCTAGATGTATTAAATAATTTAAATAAATACTTATATAATAATACATATTCACATAGATCTAAAAGAGTAAAAGACTCTTCGAATTTTTTTTAAACAAATCATAGTTCTTAAACTAGATGCCGAAGAAACGAAGTATAAATATAAAATTTAAATAAATTATTAATGAAAACGATTATAGTATAAACTTAAATTTTCATTATATTTATCTTTTTTATTCATTATAAAAATATCATTTGAGTAGACGAAAAGTAAATAATCGATCTTATCTCATTGATTCTAATGCTCATAGGTTTCTTTTTTAACTGAGAATTATAGAAAAATAGTCAAATTAGAATGGTGTTAAAAAATATAATTTATCCCATTAATATTTAGATCTACTTAATCAATCTCACCTTAAATATTATGGAGAAGATTAACGGGTTTAATAGGTTTAACCGGTGAATATGTAAGATAGAAGGGGTTGCTTGAAGGTTTAGTCATTTATTTATTAAGATTAACCATATACCTTTCAAGACATCTAACCTAACGACGGAGTACAGACAGATAATGTTAAGAGTCATTTGAAGCTTTTTTCAAAAATTAAAGGATATTTGTGTTATTTCGATAAACCTTAGGGTCATTAGGAAATTCACCCTATATTTATATATAGATATCCCTATCTTTTTAAAGATTCCATTGCGATTACACGTACGTCCCGACATCTGATTGGTGAAGGACAAGGAATCTTCTCCACCATGCTGTTCCTCAGTATCTCACTCATGAATATCGTAATCAATACTAACTAAAAACACATGAACCAATAAGAAGAGGATGGGTCGTCCTGTTGTCTACGCGTGATTGGTCCCCAGATCAAGTTGACATTAAATATATTTTCGACACTTAAAAATAATTAAAAAAAAGGTTTCAGATGTAAACAAAAAGAATAATACAGCACGGAGAGGCGCACGCAAACAGGTACGGTACAGAGGAAGAGCGAGAAATGAATCTGGAATGGAGGCTGTTCCCTCTGTTGACACTTCTAGCATCGTTTCTCTTATTGTTTTACTTTCGTGGCTCCTCCAAGGTCTTTTTATGTAATTTTTAGTCTCCGTATATGTATGAATATATGCATTCATGTGTGTAGCTATGTACGGATGCGTGGATGAGATTTTGATTTTGATTTTCTTTTGGATGTTCTGTTTGTTTGATGAGAAAATTGAGAGGAAAAACTAAATAAAATGATAGTAAATTAAAAATTTAACTGTATTGTCAACTTGGAGTTTGCAGACCCGTAATGTCAGTTTCATGTCGATTTCTTCTATTTGTACTTTCTTTGCAAAGTATTCGTGGTTTTTTTCCACTGGTGATTGTGCGTGAAATAACTGTTTCTCTGTTTTTTTTTGTTTAAAGAGTTACTTTCTACTGTTAAATTATGAATTAAACACTTTATGATTATCTTAATTGTTTATTAATTTATGTTGCAGGTGTCTCAAAGTGAGTGTAGTCTTCTTCCTTACAATCATTATTGGATAACCAGCAAGCGTGTTGTGACACCACAGGGTGTTATTTCTGGCGCAGGTATCTTTTAAACTTTGTTTCTTCGAGATTTTAATTGTTTTATCTTCCTATTCATTTTCAAAGTTTATAAAAACAAAATTATTGATCAGATGTGAAATTATGTGATTAATGATTGATTAGTACATATCAAGATCGTAGAGGATCATTGTTAGTATGTGATTGTTATTAGTGATGCGCTAAATTTTCTTTAGATTTATTATGTCAAAATAATTGATATCCGTTTACAAATGTGTAAATGAGCAGTCGAGGTAAAGGAAGGGAATATCATATCACTTGTTAAGACAGAGGATTGGCATCGGAATTCCAAAACGGGGCCAGTAATTGATTATGGAGAGGCTGTTATCATGCCTGGGTTGATTGATGTGTAAGACATGGAAACAATCTCCTTGATGTTTCTTTCCATAGTGTGTCTTTGGTTGGTGTAAGTTATACTTGAAGCAGATGGAAACATAAACAGTATGGATTGTCTTGTTGAGCAGTTTCTGAAAGTTTGGTGTTTTTATTGATGTGTTCCATGACGGCTAAAAAGTTAAACATCCATTTTGGAGTTTGCTTGGCAAAATAAAATGAGTCAATTTTATGCGTACATGTGACAAACTTTATTTATTTACTTTATTGGTACTCCGTAATGTCTATGCAGGCATGCACATCTTGATGATCCTGGAAGAGTCGAGTGGGAAGGATTTCCTTCAGGGACTAAAGCTGCTGCTGCTGGTTAGCACTTCCTCTTATATTTGTTTACTAGCCTGTTAAAAAAAAAAAATGGCTGGTTATGGGTACATAATTTATATTTTTCCGATGAATCTTCTTTGAGATGAGAAATCCAGTTCATCTCCCTCAAATTTACCACTTTAAACCTTTAGAGAATTCAAAATTCCCTTTTTAAGTCTTGGTGTTAGTATTTGCCTAGCATATTCCGAATTCTAACTGTATGCCACTGATATGTTATACAGGTGGTATAACAACGTTAATTGACATGCCTCTTAATAGTTATCCCTCGACTGTTTCAACCGAAACTCTGAAACTCAAGGTATGAAAAGTTGAGTTTGAATGACAGTATAGTTTGAATCAAGGGATATCAGAACTTCTATTATGATAATCTTCCAACTCAAAGCTTTGAATCTGTCTTGCTTTCTGAATTGTAATGTATCATGGGAACATTTCTTTGGTTTTTTTCGTTTTCTGTTGTTCTTATGAACTTGCACCTAATCATGGTTTTCTGTTGTTAGCAATTATAGACATTATAAACAACTACGACCCCCTCTCACAATGTTTTTGATGCTGATTATAGATTGAGGCTGCTGAGAACAGAATCTATGTTGATGTTGGTATGCTCTCGAAACTTTTTCTTAGAAAATGATTTATCAAGAATTTCTGTTAACCTTGCTCCCAACAGGTTTTTGGGGAGGTCTAGTTCCTGAAAATGCATTTAATTCAACTGCTTTAGAAGCTCTCCTCCGTGCAGGCGTTCTTGGATTGAAGGTAATTATCAGAGTGATTCTAATTAATTTTCTTCTTTGTTTCTTGCATCCAGTGACATAAAAGATGTTTTCCTGCTTAACATCCTAATATATTCCTAGCACTGATTCTAGTGAGCATATAGCTAGAAATAATTTGGTAACTTGAACATTTTTGTTGCTCTAAATTCAAGCAATGACTATTTACAGATTGTAAATTGTTGATATTCTACAAAACAGTGTCCCTCAACTTCACCGAAAAGTTGTGTATTGTCTTTTAACAATTGATGATGCCTCACTAAAAATCCTTGTGTTGGTTATAAAGAATAAATAATATAACAAGAACTTAATTACTTTCTCACTTGAAGTCTCTAATTAAGCGTTAAATAGAATACCCTACAATTTATCTAGAGGTCTACTAATTGTTGTCTTTAGAATCAGTACATAGCTATAAAAAACACTACTGGGACAAATAGGGTCATTGCATTGTATGTGCATATGGCAGTTTTTGTTTACATGTTATAAGCTAACCTATTTTTTCATTAGACGTTGCTTTATGTAGTTTAATATTGAATTTATCATTTGACAACTTTTCTGTTTCCGTTTTGCAGTCTTTTATGTGTCCTTCAGGGATCAATGACTTCCCAATGACAAATGCTAGCCATATTAAGGTTTGTTTATTGATGCTTAATTCAAACTTTACATGATGAAAAAGCTTAAATGTCTTGTGATTTAATAACATTTTGATATAGTGCATATATTTTTGCATTTCCTGTATAATTTATTCTGTTTCTCTTGAACTTTATTAAATTTGTTTTCTCTAGGAAGGGCTATCCGTATTGGCGAAATATAGGAGACCTTTGCTTGTACATGCTGAGATTCAACAAGAATTTAAAGAACATCTAGAAGTTGAAGATGGTAGCAATGATGCTCGATCTTATTCAACATATTTGAAGACAAGGCCACCATCGTGGTAAGATTTATTATTTTTCTCCCTCTTAGCTGAGATTTTGTCTCACCATGATAAAATATTCTTCATGACAAAAAAAAAATTCAAGTGGCTGATATTTATGTATATTTTTGTTTTCGAAAACATTTAGATCAATGTGATGGGATTTCGATCAATGAACAGTAACAACTTGCTGGAATTCGATTAATGAACAGTAGCAGCAGCTCACATTATGCTTCCATTAAATTATAAATCTATGAAATCAAGAAAATTTTCTTAGTACTAGTTTTTCCATTAAATGCGAACGAGCAGCAGATCCCTCGTTGTATTGTGAGATGATTCAAATATATCTCTAATTGGCTTGATTTTACATGTCTTTTACATAATTAATGCTTTCCTTAATTACCCAAATAGGGAAGAGGCAGCTATCAGAGAACTCTTGACAGTAACAAAGGACACAAGAATTGGTGGCCCTGCAGTAGGAGCTCATCTTCACGTTGTTCATCTATCTGATGCTAGTTCTTCCCTAGATCTTATAAAGGTTTAATAAAATCTCTTTCATTTTGTGTAATTTCTCAAAGGAGTGGTGCTTTTTGCACTATTGCAGTCACGATATATTATCCACCCTAACATATCCCCCCTATAGACTATTGCTTGTTCAAAAATTTTCTGCTATATTTGCTTAAACACTTATAGATATCTTGGGAGTTAATTGATATATTTATACTGTGGAACATAACCGTTATCGTTTTATTTCCTTTTTATTGTTTCTTAATTATGTTGTCTATGCTTTTCCGAGGCTCTCCTCTTTTTAGTGATATCAGAGGGAATAACTTTTCATATTCTTGTATTCTTTGTTTACACAGGAAGCAAAAACTAATGGTGACAGCATAACTGTTGAGACATGTCCCCATTACCTGGCTTTCTCAGCAGAAGAGATTAAGGATGGAGACACACGTTTTAAATGTGCTCCACCGATACGTGATGGAGTAAATAGAGAAAAACTATGGCAGGCTCTAATGGTACTTAGATATTCGTGGATAAACTGGTGCACATGGTTCCTTCCTCTTCCATTATTGATTTTAATTGTAATGCAGGAAGGAGACATTGATATGCTAAGTTCTGATCATTCACCAACTGTGCCAGAACTTAAACTCCTTGATGATGGTAACTTTTTGAAGGCTTGGGGTGGCATATCATCGTTGCAGGTTAGTGTGTTTAGTTTATGAGTAAAAATAATTTTGTGTTGTTACCTATTTTAAGGGTGGAGCTATTTGCACCCAATTAATAGCTCTGAGCACACTTTATTTGTAATGAAACTTTTCTCTAATAAAATGCCGTTAAGTAATTTACAAAAAAGTAGAAAGAATACACTTTAACCAAAATAATATCATTTTCTAAATTATGGAAAAGATAATTACTATCCAAAAATAATTAAATTTATCCTTAAATCTTTGCAAACATGGTGCAGAATACTTATCCAAATTTTCTTTTAACCCTTCTTTACATCTTGCACAGCCCAGAAAATTTTCAACAGTTCATACTTCATGATGAAGATCACAAATTCAACATAGTTCCTACTTCATGATGAAGATCACGAATTCGATTGAACTAACATAAAATTGTTTCTTCAAGTACAAGAATTAGTTTTCGAACTTTTCTTTTTGTTTTTTTGTTTTTTTTTTTTTTTAATTCCCCTTTTTTCATGACAATGTCATCTATGGTTTAAACCAAAGGGGGAAAAAGGGATTGAGAAAGAAAGACACAATTACGATAGAAAGACTTGAGTAAATTTAATTAATCTTCTCAAATGCAATGCAAATGATGATAAACAGATTATCTTCCTTATTGGTACAAAATTGCCACTTAAAACAAATTAACT
>JANKKB010013990.1:0-11297 GCA_026225775.1 Bursera palmeri
TGTCTAATGTAAACTATTATACAATTATTGTTTATAAACTTCACAGAAAATGGCTTGTAGCCTAGTGGAGCTCTTGCAGAAAGGGGGTGCGGAGGTGTTGGGTTCAAATCCCATCATCCTCCTCCAATTAATTAAATCCTTTTCGGGTTGGGTCGTATTTCGGGTTCCAGTAACTTAACTCGATGATCGACCTGAACCCGACGGGTTACGATATTCTAACCCCCCGACCAAAACCCGACGGGTCGGGTCGATTCGGGTATTTCTGCTCACCCCTAATTATCATATTTGCTATATGAGCTAAGAGATAAAATGAGAGGATAGTTAGAAATTATAATATACATATACATCTTTCACCTTCACATATTTGTTTTTGAGCTTCACATAAACATCTTTAACCTAAAATGTTACCTACTTTGCTTTTTAAACTAGCTCAAGACCTCATTCATTATTGTCTATGTACTTTGCTTTTAAACCAATTTAAGACCTCATTTATTGAATATGTTGTATGCGACAAATTCTTTTCCTTTTTGGACCTCATTCACTAGCAATGTAGAATGTGACAAATTCTTCCTTTTAGAACCTCTTGACAGTTTATCATATTAACCCTTCAAACCAAATAAATATTATTCACTTTGGACTTCATACTTGTGTCATACGCCTATTTGTTTTTGGATTTCATATAAACAACTTTCATCCAAAACAAGTCTATTTGGTTGAGCAAACCAAACCTTATGAAATAGTTTATGACCTCATTCACCAGTAATGTAGTAGGATATGAAAAAATTAAGATATAGCATAAATTTTTTTTTTTTTTGAATTTCATAATTCATCTAAAATATATTTGCTTAATTGAGGGAATTAAACCTTATAAATTAATAAAAAATCTCATTTTGGTTTAGGATATGAGGATTAGGGTTTCTAGCCATGTAAGATGTGACGTGAAATTTACGGCATCAAGTTGTTGCCGTCAAGATTTCACAAGTATGCGGATGTGTGTGTAACATACTCCACCCAATAGAAAAACGAAGAAGAGTTGTTTAGCTGTCGCATTACATTTTTTGTAAGTTCATGTAATGGGCGTCTCCGTATCAAGTCCAGGAAATGGAGAAATTCCAGTAGAGAGGAATTTGGTTTGGGTTAGTCTGAGAAATGGGCCTGCAGTTTGAGTTCGGGCTGTTAATTTGCGCCCATTGTATTGAGAAAAAATGAATCGTGTGTTGTTAGCTACTTTCGGCCTATTAATTAAAATACTGCATATGTAAGTCATCCCGGAAAAGACATTTAACTTTTCAGCACAAAAGTGGTACACCAATATTTAATAAACAATTCTTTCAATGATATCAGAGGAGAAAAAGCGTCCAATTTCCAAGTCAGCAAGCTATGGCTGTGGGCAGACACTTTCAAGGCACCCTACAGGGCAAGTGTCAAACAGGGAGAAGAACCTTGTAAAAGACTCTTATCACAAGTCTCGTTATTACGTAAAAATTCAAGAGCTGACCCACCAATGGCAAGAGAAGAAGCCCACGAGCGCTTGCCTATCCAAAAATTGATTAGACACTATTAATAGTGTAGTAGTGTAGACATACTGAGAGATGTGTCTTCAGTCATAAGAAAAATCGAAGTATTGGACAAAAAAATACGTCTGTGGAAGTGTGAAAAGCACAGCTGATTGGTAGGGTGGCTTCTTCTGCCACAAGATAGAAAGAAAGAGCTTGACAATGACTCTGTACCAACACCAAAATGTGTCAATGTGATATACATGATTGGCCTGCAAGGGAATGTTAAGATGTGTTAAAGAAACAGTGACATTTTATTTCATTCTTGTCTAAGCAAGCCTACAGTTAGTTTTACTGTCTCTTACATTCTCTTATTTTTTGCTACTCTCTCTCTCTTTCCCCTCTCACCTACATGTGCCACACCCACTTCTCGAAATGGGGTGGCTGCAGTCCCTCTTCTCTCCATTGAAGAAGCTGTGGTTTCGTCTACACTCTGCTCAAAAGAAGAGTATGTTATGTCCCAACTCCTTGATAAACTAATCAGTAACTGCATTTCCAGTGTTTTCTTATACATGCATCAACCTTTTTTTTTATTAATTGCATGGTTTTCAATGTAACCACTACTTGTGCTGCCACGACTATTATCATTTAGATTTCTTTTTCTGCAAATTTTTAATCACATTCTGGGAAAATTTACAATGAATTTGCATGTTATACATTTGCATTTGAATGTATTTGATATTGGTCACATACACATCTATAAAACTTTGCTTGCTTTATTTTTCTGGCTGAAAGTTTTGTCTCTGTAATCTTCAATCATATCTTTCTGCGTCTATCTTTACTGAAATTCATTTTGGTTTCTCAGGGAGAGGGATATACATTTTATACGAGGATGTGAAATCTTGCCCCTACGAAGATGTTCATGTCTTATGGTCAATACTAGTGGAGTCACATGCACCTTCCTTGCCATCGAAACAATAAAGGCCCCTGTGCTTACAGAGCTCACAAAAAAAGAAAAATTAGAGTTTTCCTGTCTTGTACATAACATATTTATGATGTTTTATACTCCTATGAAGAGTTTTCCTTTTTTTCCTTTTTCTAGCTTGTTTCTCAAGTCTCATATGATCCGAGTTACATAATAGAGAAAATCGGTTTCCTTATATTTTTCATGCTTCTTTTCAATTTTCTTAAATGGTTTATGGAACTACACATGCTTCAAACATAATAATCACGAAATGCTTTTTCTGAAGGGTAGTTCTTCCTTTTAGGTTTCGATTCTTCTTGCTGCCCTGTCAGTTTGCAGCCTAGCTCTGTGTAGAATTTATGCAAAATTTAGAACTCAGTATATGTTAGCTATATTAGAAAGCATTGGTGAAGGCACTGACATTTCTAAAAATTTGGCTTCTTATTGTTGCTTTGTCAGTTTTCAGCAGTTGGGTTGGAAGTTTGTTTATTGTTTTCATAATCCTTCTATAGTTGACTTGTGAAAACTATAGAATGGACGGGGCAACGTACAGGATTTTCATGTTTTCAATCGAGTTCTTATATATTTAACAATTACAAGCAATCTGAATAGCAATATCTCTAATTTTGATTTTAAAAATAGATTAATACTGGAAATTTAATTACTTTCTTGTTAATTGAAAAAGAAGAGCCTATATAATATTGAACAAGTTTTGAGAAAAAACTCAATTGACCAGCTTCTTGTAACAATATACATCATTCAGTCAAGAGTTATTTCCAGATTTAAAAATGGGTTTAAGCTTTGGAGTAACATCATGTTGATTAAACTATGAAGCCTAATGGGATCAACTGTGGGGCAAGGGTAGGTTCCTCAGAAAAGTACCTAACAATTGAATATGATCTTTAAATTTCAATTAAAAACTCATATAAACACAAATTGTGAGTAGATGGTGTATTGCAAAAAGTTGAGAAACTTTTGATAGCATTTGTTTCGTGTATAATCACTCACAAAATGTCAAACAAGTCAGGAAATATGGATTTTAACTAGGCTGAAAGTTATTGCACTGAACTGAACAAGGTGGCAAGTTCTAGCCAATGTACAAAACTAGCAATATCTCTTGCAATACTTGCAACTTAAGCAACCACATAACTAGCTAACACGTGAAGCCTATATATAAACAATGAAAATAATCACCAGGATATGCTCATAAAAGCATTTATTAACCATAAATAGAAGCACAGTTAAACTAGTATATAGACTGATATGATCATCTAGTTTATTCTTCATTGATGAGAAACGGATGTGATAGATGCTTCCTTATTTTGCACGCAAAAGGGATGTCACAGCATTATGAGGTTGTGGAAGATGAATGGTCAACCAGACTTGGAAGCCAATCCTTAAAGAAGGCCTGGCAATCTTTCGCTGCCGGAGAGAGTGCAGAAAGAGGAGTGAGAGTAATCTGAAATGAAATCAGGAGTTAGTTTGTAAACTGCAGGCCTTTATTTAAACAGTTTTATTTAGTACACATGCTTACACATCCTTCCTGAAGATATCGGTAGTCTGAATCACCATCATCAAATTGGCGTCTCCAAAACTATGACAATAAAAAGTTAAAAGAGTCCATTGAATATATCTCTCAATCAAGCATGTTATTATAAGAATTGATGCCCTTTGAAATGAGACTTTCTTTTATTCATGAAGAGCGTACTGTTACTGACCAAACCCAAAAACAAACCAGTGTTTTCACTTTCAGTTTGAAGAAGAGCTTGATTAGATTCTTCTAAAAGAATTTTGTTGGTTCTCAAACTGAATCATATGCTCTTATTCTCTTCCTCAGAGAATTTATTATTTCAAAATTTCCTCTGCCCCTCACTCATGACCTTACTAAATGATTCCATGACAGAATTTCATTTTTCAAGTTATAATGTTGTAACTTGAAAATTGAAATTGCAGAGTTTCCAAGCTTAATAATCAAAGGAAAACCAATTTATCCTTAAAAAATATTAGTATTTTGCCATTAAAGAGAAAGGTGGAAAATAGAAAGTTGCTCACTTCTCTAGTGAACAAAAGATTTTCTTGGGATAGAGTTGACTCATCAGCTAGTGTCCTTGCTGCAGCATCTGTTCCCATTTTCCTTTCTTCAATGTCAGAAGCAACTTGCTTCCACCTCATTCCAACTAAACTTGTACCTTGTTTAGTCAGCTTAAACCCCTTTTTAATACAAGAATCAGCAGAAAACAACATCATCACAAATCTCCACTCTATTGAATTGCAGAATTATTGTACAAAGTTACATGGACACTTGAGAGATATTATTTGATTGATCACAAGTGGCCTCTGCCAGAAGTTTTACTCTCCTCTTACATGCTACTCATCGATAATTTCAGAAGAATGACACAAATCCATTTATCCTACTTTACTACTGCTAATATTGCACAAGGATGACGATGAGCTGGGTTTGGTATAAGTTTTTAGCTAAATCCATACCTACAAAAAATATTGAAAAATTAAAACCTCAACCTGCTATGGAACTTCTTTTTTCCTATAGGAGACTCGTTCCATTTGGGTCTGGTATTCTCTAGTTTAAATTATATTTTCTATATCAGAATTTTGCCTAAATTATATTTTCCGATTAACATGTTATTGCTGAATATTTCATTAAGTAATGACTTGCCATTCTACAAGAAACTTTGCATTAAAATGGACTAATGTAGAACAGTCTTTATTGATATTTGCCCTGAACTTCAAATTAAAGGAGACACGTTAACAAGCTAGTTTTGAAGTTTACCTTGTGATGAGAAAGATTTCCTGGGATATCTATATTCAAAAAACATCCCCGAGGATAAGTTTGATTCTTGGTTTCGGCTATTACTCCTCTTATTATGGGTAAGCAAATCTCAGCAGCTAGTTTGTAATCATCATCTTTTCTCTCACCTCCAACACTGTAAGTCCAATACCCACCAAAAAAAAAAATCAAGAAGAGAAATCAAATTACCCCGTTTATGAAAATGAATCCGAGGAGCGATTAAACTAAGAGATGACTAAAAGAAACTTTGACCAAAAGCAAAGGATCAACCCTAGCTCGCTCATCATCTGCTCTATAGTATCTCCACTGAACCTGCGATTAAAGCAATAAAAAGATGTTCAAGTAATCATATGGAGATCAACATTCTAAAGATTAACCAAAATGGAAAAAACAAAAACAAAAACTGGGGTTTGATCTGGCTGCCACATGGAATTTGAAACCGATGAATGACGATAATAATCAAATGAAGGAGAAACTGAAAAGATGAGAAGTAATTATTCACAATAATTAAACATGAACCAAATGTTGAAGTAAACCAATCTTGCCAAAGATTTGTCTTATGTATTGCAGCCCATCAAAAACAGAAAGCATTTATATTAAGAACAAGGCTTAAGAAGTTGGTCTGAAACTTTCCCTGATGAGCATTAAGGATTTATTGAACTAACCATTAAAATTTGACATCGTAGATAGTAATTGTATACATACTGAGGGAAAATTGAGTGAACAATCAACCTTTTAACTGAGTCTTGATTAATGTAGAAATGTTGCCACAATGTCTACGTACCAATCGTATGAAATAGAGAGAGCAGGAACACCATTTAAGAAGGCCTCTCGAGCACCAGCCACTGTGCCAGAGTAAACACTGCAACTCCAATAAAGGGATCTAGTCAATAATATTACAGAAACAAACCGCTTGACAACAAAACTTCAGCATGATTACGGGATAAAATCTGGAACAAATTATTTAAACAGCCTTTTTTTTCCTCCACAAAACGAATATGACAATGGATATATAGTGTTTTGCTAGTTGGTAATGTTCTGTAACTTCATAACAATGCTCGGAAGCTTTTACATGTCTTTGAGAAGAAACACTTATGACAAGTAAATAAAACTTTTTTCTATTTAATCTTGATGGGACGATCACAGGATAAATATTCATAATCATAGGAAATCCACAGGCTCACAGATGAAAATAGGACTAACATGCTATAACCACAGTTGCTACCCTTGTTTATGCCACAAATTACCTGCGCACAGAAAATGGATATAAATAAGTAACTAGCAAGTATACAAGTGCTTTAACCAAATTAAAGTAGGTTGTCTTGCAAGGAACTTCAATAAATAAAAATAAAAAAATAAAAAGATCTGAATTAAGATTGATTATTTCATTGCCATTACAAGTTGCAAATCATAATTTATTTTTTGTTTAGGTGTGTGCAGCTAACTTGAGTGAATAGGAAGAGGGTAAAAGAGAACATCCCTGTCAACTGAGCTATTGAAATTGAAAGATGAGCAATATTTAAGCTTTAAAGACAATAATTTATGATGATTTAAATGGGTGAACGTTAATACTTTCATGAATGCATGAAAGAGTCAGAGAGAAATACCAGATCCGGGACCGAAGGAAAGAGTGCTTCAGAGACCCCTAGAGAAGCACAGTCTGCTGGTGTTCCTGCAAATTACATGCAAGCTTGAAATTTTATACACAAATAGTAAGACCAATTGAAGATGAGCATATAGTTCAAACTTCAAAAAGAAGATGCTAGATTGTGGTTAAAGATTTTTGTACTCTCGAGGAGTGAAACGTTCTTCAGGTCATATTTCCCAGTTTACTCGTTTAGGACAGGAGAATAACAAGGTAAACACTGAAAAATGAAAAATATGAAGGCATCCTTCCATTGTTCGGCCTTGAGCTATCTAAAGAATGGCATGAAGTACAACCAAGGTTCCATGATAAGCAATTTTTTTNTCCATTAAAATAATGAGCGATAGGATAAGATTCAATCCGGGAAAAGGGAGCAAAGCTATCCGTTCTCAAAATGACTCTGAATCATTTGCACATTTGCCCAATCTATTGAAGGGATCTGCAGATAAAATGAACCCAAGTATGCCTACTAGTAAAAAAGAAAAAATGCTAAACTCCTGATTTTCTAAGAAATAATAACAACAAACCAGAAGTAGAAAATGCTATTGCTCCTTGAATATCTACTCGTTTCACCGTGACAGGCCTAGTTCCAACAACAGCATGACTGACTGCTGACCTTTCCCTGGAAAAGTTGTAATATGCGAAAACAATAAAGCAATGGCAACAAACTGTTCAGAAATCTAACCAATTTATAAACTGTGTTATGAGAGACTATTGATAAACATATTTGATACTTTTACTACTTAGTCGGCTTTAAAATTAACAATATTCAAACAGGCCATGCATTAATAACTTCACATGCTACTTATACTTGATCAACCCAAAAGTCAAAAAGTAATTAAACNGAACTTGTAATCAATATGATTACGTACAGAGAAGGGAACATGATTAACAACTTACTGATCAGGGGCACACACAAGAACGTTAAATAACTTCACATGCTACTTATACTTGATCAACCCAAACGTCAAAAAGTAATTAAACGAACTTGTAATCAATATGATTACATACAGAGAAGGGAACATGATTAACAACTTACTGATCAGGGGCACACACAAGAACGTNTAAATTCCCCAGTGGAGACAAGAACCTGTACCAGGGCTAGCAGACCCGGTGCTTGGATTCCATCATCGTTTGTGACCAAAACTGTTGGTTGGTGGACGGAGTTACCAACGTTTTCACCATCTTCTTCCATCGTTTGAGTTCACCTCTCAGAGTCTTTTCTATGTACAGGATTGAATGCAAAAGAGTTACCACTAAGTATATATCTAATAAAGTTTGTTACAGTTGAAAGCATGGTTTGGCGCACCTTGCAAGAAAATAAAATGGTGGGTTGATCATGGATAATTATTTATTTTAATTTTATTAAACAGATTTGTTATACCAAATACATTTTTTAAAATATGAGTACAGTTTTTAAATGTTCGTAACATCTATCAATGAATTGACCAAACATTTTATATACAGTGGCCGGCAAGACCACCATTTGGAAACACTCTACTCTGCTTTAACGTAAGGGTTATCAACATATGTTAAAAGAACTTGATACTAAAAAATATATTTAACATTTAAAATAGTTCTTATTCATTATTTATTTTTTAAAACAATAAATATTAATTTTTTTTATTATTTTAAGTTTTTTAATCTTATAAATTTTCAGTGGAAGCTTCTATTAATTTTTATTATTTTGATTCAATTTATAATAATTTAATGTGTCTTTAGGACATATGATAACAAGTTGAAAATAATAAATTAAAGCTATATTATCATTTAAAGGAGTTAACTCAAATATAAATTGCGTTTTTTTTAAATAATAAATTGACATTAAGCATTTATCAAATTTAACTTGTTATTATACAATGTTTATCTTACCATTTTAAAACATCATCTTAATATGTATTTTTAGAAAAATAAATTAAAATAATAGATAAATAGTTATCTTTTTTATTATTGTTTTAATAAATTGTGTTAGACTTCTATAAATAATAATCTGTATTTATTACTTATTATTTTAAGTTTTTTTTAATTTCTTGTTACCTACTATTCTCTCCGTGCAGCTTGACCCACAAAGTCAAAGTCTACCACTAACTACTACTTCATTTTTCTATTTTATGACGTGTACAGGTTATCCAATTATACGACTTTAATTTTATTTTGATCCAAGTGGATCCAATTCAAACCCAACTATTGGAAGTTGGAAATCTTTTAAAGCAAATTTCTTTCTTTGATGGCACCCTCGTTACTACAATTATGTCATTTCCGAATGCTGGTCTGCAACAAGCCAATATTTAAACTGGTAATATGAATAGATTTTTGACAGAAAAAGCTGTGTTAAACATTTAAACCATTCGAATTTTTCCAAGTCAAACAAAGTAATAATATAGTTGTTAACTTAGTCTTTGTATCCTTACAATGTTGAAATAAGTAGACAGAGCTGTCCATAACCTAGAAACCAAGAAAGTTGACGGTGCCGTCCATAATCAATTTAGAAGCAAAGGCTGATATCCGCTTGCTTTTCAGAGAATGCCATGTTGTCATATAAACAAAGAAATGTTCTTTGGGTATTTTTATGAGCAGAATAGAGACGTACTATTTATTATTTGTAGATGTACTTTAGGCAGATTATACTTCGTTTAGTAAAGAGCGGAAACCAGCCAAGCTCTAAAGTTTAAGAGTATAAATAGTCATTTCTTGCGTATTGAGCTCGGACATGTTCAAAATACAAGAGTGAGGAGAAAACCATTGAAATTGTAGTGCATATACAGTTGAAAATCAACTTTATCCCAAATTATCAACAGAAAAATATGCAGACAAGTCAATTGCAACTAGGTTTTTGTTGAACATTCGAAAAATGGCACAAAAGAGATGTTCGGTTGTGATCGACACATAGTAAAGGATAATATAAGAATCAGACCGCAAATTTCTCTGGCAGCAATGATGATAGTAATGACTGAAAATTAAATTTCATCTAGCGTCTTCAAAGCAAAAACACTCTCTGGTGCACGATAGAATCTATATATCTATATAATCCTGAACCATAGGTTTGTATAGTTGAAATATAGGATGACAAATAGGATTTCTTGAACTCTAAATTTTTGACAAGTAGGATAATGAGTAATTATCATTTTTCTCTTTTTTTCACTCATATGTGATGTTTGTCATTTTTCTCTTCTCTTATTTTTAAGTTTTAAAAAAATCTCTTTTCAAATCATTCAGTTAAAAATTCTATTAGTTAACATCTATTAACCTCCATATTCCAATAAATTTATCATTTTACCCTTACTAATGCATAAAAAATAACTAATTTTTCAAGGACAATATTAAGTTAAATGATTAAATTATCCTTGAAATAAATACCAATATGCGTTAATATTATCCATAAAAAAGTAATTTTAATATGTATTAAGGTAATTTGATAATTTAATTTAATATTATCTTTTAAAAATGAAGTCATTTTTTTATATATGTTTGGAAGGGTAAAATAGTAAATTTATTGAAATATAGAGGTTAATGGATGTTAACTAATAGAATTTTAAACTGGAGGACTTGAGAAGAGACTTTTTCAAAACTTAAAGATGAGAGAAGAGAAAAAAGGCAAACGTCTCATATGAGTGAAAAAAGATGAAAAGGTAGAGGTGGTCAATGATAATTACTCGTAGGATAATCTTGAAGCATGAACTAATATAATTGACATGTAAGATAACAAGTATAATTCTTGGTATTGGCTAACATTTATTGGTGAAAAGCAATAAGGAGTAAAATTCATGAACAAACTTTGTTGAAATATGTGGAAATGAACGGATCATATGTTGATCAACATTTATGGATGATAAGCAATAAAGATTGTAATAAAGAGTGATATTCATTCATAAACTGTTTGTATTTTCTTTTACGATTTATAAGTTGATCAATATTAAGTGTTCTACTTAGGAAGCAATAAAGATTGAAATTGACAAGTAGGATTCCTTAAGCTCTAAATTTTTGACAAGTAGGGTAATCTTGAAATATGAACTAATATAAATGACATGTAAGATAACAAGTATAATTCTTGGTATTGATTGACATTTATTAGTGATAAGTAATAACGAGTAAAATTCATGAACAAACTTTATTAAAATATGTGGAAATGAACAGATCATGTGTTGATCAATATTTATGGGTGATAAGCAATGAAGATTATAATAAAGATTGCAATAAAGAATGACATTCATACATAAACTGTTTGTATTTTCTTTTACGATTTCTAAGTTGATCAATATTAAGTATTCTATGTGAGAAGTAATAAAGATTGAAATTCATGAATAAAAGTTTTATATTTTCTTTTATAATTTCTAAGCTCATCAACATTTATTGTTCATTATCAAAATTTATTGGTGATAAGCAATA
>JANKKB010013997.1:3406-13652 GCA_026225775.1 Bursera palmeri
TTTTTTTTTTCAATCTTTGACAACAATTCACTGTAAAAACAACCCACAAAACATGGAATCAGACTATCAGTTCCAATTCATTAACATGTTGCACTAAATATTTGCGCTTTACAGTGAAGGTTTTCAATTTCATGATAGATTGATTGTTTCGCTGTAATGAAGTGGGAAACAGAAGTAGTCTCCCCTGCATCGCATCTTTCAAACTCGAATTGGTTTCTGGAGGAGAGCAAGAGCTCCAAATGGACACCAGCAGAGAACAAGACTTTTGAGAATGCTTTAGCAGTGTATGATAAGGACACTCCTGATCGATGGTACAAGGTGGCGGCTATGATTCCGGGGAAGACAGTAGTGGATGTGATAAAGCAGTACAAAGAGTTGGAAGCTGATGTGAGCAATATTGAAGCAGGGCTGATTCCACTTCCGGGATATAGCACTTCCTCTCCATTCACATTGGAGTGGGTTAATAGTCATGGCTATGATGGGTTTAAGCAGGCTTATGGGATTGGTGGCAAGCGATCCTCTTCGGTTCGGCCTGCTGAGCAAGAGAGGAAGAAAGGTGTTCCATGGACAGAAGAGGAACACAAGTAAGGCTCTTTTTTTTTTTTTTTAAATTGAAATTCATGTTATATTCATTGGCGTAATTTGTCTACAAAATTATGGAACTAACTGATTTTTGCTTGGCAAGTTAGTCCATATTTGAACAAAATTATAACAAATATGTTATATGATATTTGTAGCTCAGATTGATTTGGTATCTTTGTAACTTTGTGTTAATTGTTATTAACATGTAGGAAGGTTAATTTGCTTTTGTTATTTTTTCTGGGTTAATTCTCTTGATTTTCATGTTTAATTTGACATGGTTTTCCATGGATTTCTCTGCAGGCTATTTCTACTGGGTTTGAAGAAGCATGGCAAAGGAGATTGGAGGAATATCTCTCGCAATTTTGTTACCAGTAGAACACCAACTCAAGTGGCCAGTCATGCTCAGAAGTACTTCATCAGGCAGCTTTCTGGTGGGAAAGATAAGAGAAGAGCTAGCATTCATGACATAACAACTGTGAATCTGAATGACACTAGAACTCCATCTCCAGACAATCAAACACCTCGTTCACCAGACCAGTCTGTGCTTTCGCAGCAGCCCAGTTCAGGTGCCTTGCCCAGAACATATTTTCAGTGGCATCAACCAAACAATGGAGCCAACGTGGCCTTCAATTCAACGCAAGGAAACATGTTAATGACTTCTCCTTATGGGGTAAACTCATACGGAATGAAAATGCAAGGCCAGAATCTTCAAAGAGATGCTGTTCGTGAGTCATACTTCGGACTTCAAAATTTGGCATTTCAGATGCAATACCCTCATGGATGAGATCTTGATCCCCACTTGTTTGACTTCTCAATGGCTTGACCGACCAAACCATGTTTTACATTTTTATCTAATTAGTAGTATAGTTGTAGTACTTGTGTTATTGCTTTTTTTCCTAGTCTTATGTGAATATGTTATCAAGAACTGGTATTGGTATTAGAACTTGGAGGGACAGGATTGTGTTGATCTGCTTGCAATTACTTACAAGTTCTGAGATTTGAAACAGATTGAAGATTCTCAAAAACCCTCTTGAAACTTCCTTGTATTTAAGATTCTGTAGTTAAATTGGAGATCTTTCTCTCTTGATTAAGTGTGTGCTTATCCATAATGCTTATTCAAATAGGCATGAGAATATCTGGTATAGCAAGCAGCAAATGTGAGTAGGCAGCGCAGCTTTGGACCATTATTTGATACCTTAAGATGGTTCCTGTGAGATAGATAAGATTGAATTGCAGAAAGAGAAGCATGCACTTGGAATGAAATAAAAGGCATCGGCAAGATAAGCATCTTCAATTATAAGTGGATAGATTTGTTTAAGGCAAGGCAAGGCAAGGTCTGTCAGTATGGCATTGGTATATGGTCGGTAATGTGAGGAAGTGAGCAGTGTCATCGATAGGCAGAGCTTTGTTTTTTGTGATTTACCACTAGAATTAAGCCATTTGTGCCTTCCTATCAAATGGGTATCTTTGGATTTGATTTATTTTACTTTGTGAGTGAAGTCAAAACTCAAATGGGCTCAAAACTATGATTTTAAAGGTAATTAAAAAATCAAATTCTGTGCTTTTACCTGCATTCAAGTGCAAAGCTAATAGATAGATGGTTAGTTAGCATCCTATGTAATTCTATAATCTATATATACCTTTTTGAAATCTAACATCTATTACCACATTATGAAAATTGAGTCTCAAGAGTACTACCCCACTACATCTAAAACTTTATAGTGTTGCATTTGCATTATCAACTTTTCCTTTCAACACTTGAAAAGAATGTTACACAAATAATGTTTTCGTACAACCAATGAAGTCCTTGAATTTCAAAGTTAAGTCGAGGCTGACTCTACATCCCACTAACTTGAACAGTTTTGAATATAATTCACTCCCATCCGCGTTTTGAACTCCTTTGGTAAATTGAACTTTCTTCATCACTATCACTATGAGATCTTTCTGAAGAGATCCTCTCAGGAAAAATTTAAGAAAGGAAAAGATCCCTCTTTGAAGTGTATAATATTGATTATTTCAGGAGTAGTATAGTACAAAGGAAGATCCTGGTTGGATTATCTTGTTGGTTTAGAACTAACGGATAGCTTAATTATTTTTAAATAATTTGATTGATGTTAATCTTTGGTGGCAAGGAGTCTTGCATCATTGTTATAAGACTGTTCTAAGTCTTATAAGCACATTGGTTTTCTATTGTCAAGAGTACGGCAGCAGCCAATTCAAATAAAAAAAAAAAAAAAAGATTTGACTGTAGTGTAGATATAAAGCACAAGTTGTGACTCTGTTCATGGAGACAAAATATCAAAGCTTTTTCATTAGGTAGACATAGAGTTGGTTAGCTTTTCTTTACAAGTATAAAATTATCATTATTAATATCTCTTAATAGTCCTTCATTCTTTGAAGGAAAAGAATCTTCTTGGTAATTAAGTGGTGGGTTGAACTAATGATTCATTATCTAATTAAGACAAAGTACCAATGATGAGAGAGTATTATTTCCTTAATATTCAATGAATGTTCAAGCAAAATCAGACACATATAAAAGTTTGATTTTGCCTCACTCTCTCTCTCTCACACACACACTCACTCTCGAAACACACGAGAATCTTAATGAGTTGATTGCGGCGTTGAAATAACCTTATTTTAATGACAAACTAGCAATCATGGTTGATGAATTTGAGCTACTATTTCCCCTTCCTTATATGCACTCGTGCATAAACCGGCTTCATTTTTCACACTTAACACATAATCCTTCACCAGCTTCAAGTCTTGAGTTCAATTATTCACTTTGGCTTCTCCTCACAAACAAACAAACTTAGCTTGCTTCAACTTGCATATTTTATTTTGTTTAAATTTTTAAATAACCTCTCCATTCTGAATCTTGATTTTTACTTTTTAATCTGTATTCAAGCAAACGACAAAATGCTAATAATAATCCAAGTTGTGATGTGATTGTGATGTTTCCCACCTATGTTTCCCTTTGGTTTCTTTTACTTTTTACTAATTTCTTGTTACTAGTTGCATCTTTTATTTTCTTCTGCTGAAGCAATTATCATGAAAAGTCATAGTTACCACCCATCTCACTCATGTAAAGTATATTCTGTCTAACCCATCGAGCAAAGAACACTAGACAGCATGAGCATGACCATACATACAAGTCCTATAAGTTTCTCCAAGGTAAAATGACAAAACTATCCACCATCCTTTTCAAAAGGAGTAGCCTAAGCCTTTACCCCAAGTTGCATAGAAAAAGAATCTTGTTTACTTTATTCTTTTATTGTTCAAAATCTTAACTAGTTTCAACCACATTCATTTATATCGCAACTTCACACTTTCGGTTATCTTCAGTCGTCTTTTAGTTTCCAGACAATATTCTGATTCTTCTCTAGAGAAGCTTTAGTGTACATCACACTTAACAAACTGATGTATGTGTGTATATAATCCGCAGATAAATAAATAGAGTTTTTCAAATTCCGAATTGATGATTTCTACAGTTCCTCTTGACAGAGATCTGGAACTATCCTCAACAGTTGTGTGTGCCACAGCTAGTAGTTATATGTGGAAGCTTGCTGCTTCAGTGGCCCGCCAAGATCTGCAAATAATGTCTTGTAGGTTCCTATGTTACATTCCAGAGAACAGAATATGAAGGAACGGAAAGCATTAGTAGTATTATATATCTCAATAACATTTAATAATGTAATCATATCCTTCAAGAGAAGAATATCAGGTTACAACAACATAACCTGAGGCATATTAGGAGGACAGAGAATAGTAACTTAACGTACCATGTCCAATAGTAATAGTTGTGATTTGGGGTTTTGGTTGGCTGCAATTTTCTAATGATCTCCTGTTTTTGACTTGAGATGCAGAAAATATATTACTTGAGTACCGATGCGATCATGCCCATCCTTAGCGCAGTTTCTACATAGATACAGCTGATTATTTAGCAAATTGACTACCCTTAGTCAGTAACCATAAATAACCATTGACAAAGAGCTGATATAGGTCCAAGTGTTGATGGCACAATTATGACTAGGGAACAGAGGACATGGGATCGGGGAGAATGAGAATAATAGAAATCTAAACAAGTGAGACAGTAGAGACCAGTATCCAATAACCAGCGAAAATTCAGTTATGGGCCAGCTATTTCAGCCAGCTTTTTTCTTGGTATCATTTAGTCCAGGCACGTCAACCCAAAACCAAGAGGAAATAAAGGGTCATGTGCATTATCTGCAGCATTCACTGGTAGCTGTGTAACGCTTCTAAACCATGTCATGGGGAGTCGGCCCGAGAAATCATAATCTCCGAAGATAACATCTGCAATTCCCCCTCCTTCACTTCCAGGCAACCAAGCAGCAACCAAAGCATCTACTTTTCCCAACGATTCTGGCTCTACAACTAAGGGTCTTCCAGATACCAGAATTGCCAATGTTGGGATTCTCTCAGCGATAAAGTTAATCAAATCACTTCCATTGAAGGGGATCTCAAGCTTCGGGTTGTCACCAAGGGTTTCGGCATATGGTTCTTCACCAACAGCTACAATGGCAAAAGAATAGTCTTGTCCTTCTAAGGTGTCCGGTGATGGATATTGCTCATGGATGACTTCTGTTTTGTTTCCCACAGCTTCTTTGACTGCGTCCAAAATGGTTGTTCCTGAAATGTAATAATTTTGTAAGTCCAATGCTGCATTCACTTAATAGGTAGAAAAAGGGTCATTGTAATGAATCCCAGTGAGAGGTAACTGTGATGTTAGAGTAGTTAGACATATATAGTCTTCAAATATCGATACTTCATTATTTATTTTTCTCTTCCCTTTTATATGGGGAAACTAGGTCAGTATTAATTGAATTAATTGTTAAAAATTGGACTCAAAATGGATAGACAATATTAAATAAATACCGCAAATAATTTGTGAAATTGTGTAAGCACATGCATGCAAGTTTGGTGATAAAAATGGTCTGTTTTCCCTACTAGGACTGATAGAATCAAGCAAATATTAATCTCATTTACTGATGGACACAATCCAACAAAAAGGGGAAAAAAAAAGAAAAAAGAAAAAGAAAGAAGAGGGTGATAAGCGAGCCTAGAGACAACAAAGTATTGAATTTAGGAAAATAGCCATGTAACTGCATACCGGTTGTAATTCTTCCGCTACCTCCATACCAAGTTTTTGTCCATCCTCCACATTGATAGCCAAGATCATCGGCATGTGTTCCAGTGACAAGAATTCTTTTGGCATTTTTGTCTAATGGAAGAAAAGGTTTTTCTGGATTCTTTCCATTCTTTAGAAGAACCAAGGACTTGCGAACTGCTTCACGTCCCAGTTCCCTGTGCAGCTGCAGAAAAATTATTAAAGACAGGAATCAACTATCAATGACAGAAATAGTTTCACATGGTAATTTTAAAGAAAACTTTCGTTGACCACCACATTTCCTTTTCTAAAATTTCACTCCTCCGACTGACTTGATAAAAGAATAATGGATGTCCACTAACATAGATAAAAGTTATATGAGACTGCCCCTGCAGTTGGGGAATCTAGTGGATATTTTTAAGGGTGGAGGTGAGAGACGATTCTAGAACTAGTGGGAACATCTTTAATTCTAATACAAAGAAGGGGGGAGGTCAGCGAAATTTACCCCTTTTTTCCACCTTATGGTAAACTGCAAATTATAAAACAGAAAAAAGAAACAAAGAAGTTTAAAATCTCCTCATTTTGTCTGGATTTGCCATGATTCAAGCTACTAACAGAAAGATACTGCATATTTTCCCCCTTTTGTGATAAGGCCTCTGATATAACCTTGGAAGAAAATCAACTTGCCGCTGCATAGATCAATGATTGGAAAAGTATAGGTAGTTGGATTTTTTTAGGCAACTACAAGGATCTAATTCTATCATCTATCTATATAACCTCTGCTTGAGACCAAGCTATAGCTATGACAAGTTTGAAGATGACATTGCATTTTAACTGCCATAGAATCCTGGAGGTGTTGATGCCAAGAGAACATTTATGAAAATATAAAAAAGAAAAACATATTAATGATGTTTGTAAGACTATTAAGGCACATATATTATTACAAAAAGTGCAAAATATTTTTTCACATAAGTGTGTGTCACATGAAAAATCTCACTCTGTACGTATAACACAACAAACCAACTAAAGACAAAAATACCAAAAATACATATAAATCTTGGAAACACATAAGGAACAAAAATGCCCAATTGAATGACCAATAATATGAACGGGTCAGGTTGTGTATAACATTTATTGTTGCAGCATTAGCAATATACTAATGAGAAGTCTTGGTCTGAATTAATAATAAGAGACCAATGAACTTGAATTCTGTAAGAATAAGAAATTACTTTCTTACAGAATTAATAATAATAAAAAAAGTAAAATCATTTCGCTTGGTGAGGTAGATAAATGGTTTTATAGTGACAAGACATCCATAGCATGTAACGAGGTAAAAAAAGCATGAGCTGAATTCTTTAAATTTACCTTGCAACCAACTTTATCGAGCAAAGATCTATCTGCGAAGGGATACTCAAAAAGACGAGCAACAAACTTTACTCTCAGTATTCGTTCAACAGCATCATCAATCCTGGACAATGGTACCTCACCGGATCCCACAAGAGATATCAAATCCTCCAAAAATTGTTCATACCTACGAGGAACCATGACCTGCAAATTTTCTCAGTCAGGAAAGAAAGCAACCTATATTTAGACATTAAATAATTAGAATCTACCATGTCGATTCCAGCATTAACAGCAACAGAAATGCAGTGACGATAGTTTGATCCATGAGGTTCGCTAAGTCGGTCAAGACCTTCCCAGTCAGAAATCACAAAACCCTGCAACCAGAAGGTTACTATATCAAGTTAGAGAGAAATTTAGTGTTGCCACAGTCCAAGAAAATTGAAAGGAAAATTCTGAAGAAAAAAGAAAGTAAACTTAAAACAAGAAAACTGCTGTATCATTTCTAATATTTGGAATTTGTAGTGCTTTTTCAATTGGAAGTGGGATTATAGTAGTTCACTTTGACAGGAAAAGCTTTGAGCATTTCCAGGATGTATTGACAGATAAATATGATCAGCATTGTCTACCTTAAACCCTAGCTTATTTTTCAAAACTTCTGTCAGGAGAAAATGGTCAGCGTGCAGTTTGCGGCCATTCCAACTAGAATATGATGCCATGACAGTGCATACTCCCTGAGAAATGCAGTCCAGATAAGGTGCCATATGAACTTTCTCCAAATCATCATACGAGCATACGGTATTCCCTTCATTTATACCTCTGTCAGTACCTCCATCTCCGACAAAATGCTTAGCACATGCAATAACACTGTTTCTGAAATCACATTAAGTAAATCAGTAAGAACAATTTCTAATGGAAATGGCAAGAATGAAGAATTCCTACAGAAGCTGGGGGATGTAAATTATGTATATGCATTAGGATTATTCAAGAACCAGAAATTTAAAAGGAGCAAATGCCTAATAATCCCTTTTCCCATCACCATATATTGTATCCAAAATTTGTAAAGTTAAAAAAACAATAGAAATTATTGATGACTAAGCTCAAGTAAACAGATATATACAATCGAAGTGGGAAAGAAATTATTAGATTAGACTTCTTTCTACCTTCCAGCTACAAAAGGGTAGCCTTTGGGATGTTCTTTTGGTGGCTTTCCCTGTAATCCTGTAGTAATGGCAGTCATCTTTCTAACAATGTTGGTGTCTTCACTATAACTCTCATAAGATCTTCCCCATCTGGGATCTTTGCATACCTGTCAGAGCCAAATAAGCTTGCTCAACAAATATTGCATCAAGCCAAAAGAATGGTTTACAAAAAGAAGAAAGAGATCATTTAAAGCCAACACAATGAAGCAAGCTTTCTAACATTTAAAGCCAATTACCAGTGTTGGGTAACAACCAACAAGTTGAAGACAACATAATAATAAAGAAGGAGCTTTAGTGAAATGTCCAATGACTTACAGCCACACATGGAGCAAAAGTATAGTGAATGCCACTTGCTCTAACTTCAAGAGCTGTTGCAACTCCAATCCTTTGAGCCAAATCTCCATCTCTGCCACAAATCTCAGTGATTAGAATAAGGAACAACTATGACAACCTTACAAAGAGCTGCAACACCAAAAAAAGGGTACATGTCAGTTTTAAATTCCATTTTCTCTAACGTCAACTTATAGAATATGGCTCCTCTTAACGTGTGGAGACCTTTCACGCCAAAGATTTTGCAAAAAGAAAAAGAACCAACTTTATGCAACTGATATTGTCAGTTACATTGTAGGCTTTTTTGCATACCTACAGTACCAAAATCTTCAGTTTTCCTAGTTATCCTAATTTATCAAACAACTAACTTAATTCTGAGGAAAAAAGAGTGAAAAACAAACCTTGTGGCTCCAAGGCCAACATTGTGAGGAAATATGGTGGCACCATATATACTGTTGTTACCATGGACTGCATCAATCCCATAAATGATCGGTATTCCAAGCCTGGATTCAAGTGCTACCTTCTGATACCCGTCAACCATATCCGCCCAGTTAGAAGACAATGCATTCTCAAAGGGGCCACTCCCCCCTGCGCTGAGTATACTCCCTGCAAAACCAAAACAGTCCACCAAATAAATGAATAAACGCCTCAAAGAACATGAGAAAATAATAGTAATAATAACAACCAAGCTACGGGGCTGTTACAAGTTTTAGTCAAAATATAATTTTTTTATAACCTAAACAAATTGTTTGAGTTATGAGTACGTTGATTGATAATTCGAAATTTAGGTTATTTTCAATACCGAGCAACCCCCTACAGCTATGATACCTCACTCAACAACATACAATTAACTACAAAAAAAAAAAAAAAAAAAAAAATAGTTGACCAAAATANAAAATTAACTAAAAAAAAAAAAAAAAAAAAAAAAAAGAGTTGACCAAAATTCTAAACACAACCCAAAATTTGGCAACTTTTTACATTTTCCCGAAGAACATAACAACATACTAACGGACAAATATGCGTGTGTGCAAGCATACAAATACAAGTAGATGATAGCAGTTAAAGGTACCGATGGCGAAGTCCCTGAGAGCTGATGGGGTGGCGACTTCACGTTGAATCTGAGTCATCTGACCAATTTTCTCTTTGAGGGTCATGCGAGAGAGAAGGTCTTTGACACGATCCTCTACATGGGCATTTGGGTTCTTGTAAATGCAGGCCATGACGTCAACCGTCGTTGCAGGAGACGAAATGAGTCAAATGCCTTGAGGAAGAGATGAATAGACTTAATATTAATATTAATGATGGAGAGGATGTCTGTTTATAAATAGCGGGAGATGGAGAGTGGTAGTTAACGATAGATACAGTAAACATTAGTGAAATAAAGTCATCATATCTGAAGTCAACTAACTTTCAGAGAGGGTTTGATTTGACCATTGGCTCTGTATATCCAAAACCAAAAGCTTCTAACGTAAACTTTAAAAATAACTAACTTTTTGGGAGGATCTTTTATAGTATAATTTCTTTTAAAAATATTTACATATTTTAACTAATTTTTAATTTCAAATATTAATTTTACTTCTATTGTCCACGTAATATTGGACACGTCGACATATCTATATATCTATATAATCCTGAAGCATAGGCTTGTATAGTTGACAAGTAGGAT
>JANKKB010013999.1:0-16861 GCA_026225775.1 Bursera palmeri
TTTCTTTTAATGTAAGAACTAGGTTAAATCAAGGTTTAAAAGTTGAATCTATGGACACGTACATTGGAAATGTATTATCCATTCCTTTTGGTGAACAAAGATTGAATCAACTCATTGAGAAGCCCTTAGATTGGGTGGCCGAACAAGTTCGTAATTTCTTGGAAAATGCAGTCACAAAAGATCATTTCTTGGGGCTCGTCGATTGGGTTGAGGCACAAAGGCCTGAACCGGATCTAGCTAAGATATACATCAAAGCAAGTGATGATGGACCGGGTTTTGTGGTGTCATCAGGGCAACAAGTCCCTGTTTCCAAGATAGATTTTGGGTGGGGCAAGCCAGGTTTCGGGCCTTACCATTTTCCATGGGGAGGTGACGCCGGCTATGTCATGCCGATGCCAACTCCGGCCGGGAATAGAGACTGGTTCGTCTACATGCACCTATTAAAAACGCAATTGGAGTTCATTGAGAATAAGGCATCTATGTGTTGAGGCCATTGACCTTTTGACAATCTTACCTTAATTGCTTAAAGTAGGTAATGATATAAATAAGATGTTTATTATGGGGTAATATTATAGTGATTCGATTTATTGCTATGAAGAGAATTTTATAAAATCTGTTATTTTATATTTATTTTTTTATTTATCATATTTTTTATTAAAAATGAAATAAATCTTTGATTATAATATAATCTTTTTATACATCAACTTAGAATGTTATAACGTGATCAATAATAACTCAATTTTATTAAAAAATTAATTTATTAGATTTATTTATATATAGATATTAGTACATAACTTGTAATAGATAAAACTAAATAACAAGTTTTTCTAAATGTCGTAATGGTCTCTTTTTTATTAATATTTTAAAAATAATTTATATATGTATATATTTAAAAAAAAAATTTGAGAACCAAGCCCCTCCCTTTGGTTCTGCCCACGAATGTGATTATATATATATATATATATATATATATAATAAAAAAATTAAAATAATTATTCAAATAAGACGTGTATATTAAGTCTATTAATATTTCCAGAATTCACAAATAAGTGCGGTAATTACTAAAGTTGTGCATATTTTATACATTAATTTATATATTAATGATTGATGTTAGTTTTTTAAGGATTAAATTAGTTTTGTGTTATTTTATGTTTAATTATTAATCTTTATTGTTTTTGTAGGATTTGGAAAGAATTTAGAAGAAAGAGTCAAATTGGAATGCAAATGTAGCAAATTAAGAAAATCAAGTTGGAAGGCACATGTCATGGCTCGGGAAGACTGCAGGCCATGGCTTCTGGGTTCTGGAAGAGAGTTGGTATGCAAGTCAGTAGCTCGAGGCCATGGCTCGTGGTTTCTGCAAGCCGCGGCTCACGCACACAGCTTCAGTTTTCGACTTGAATTTGAATTAGGTCTTCTATAACTAAGACATACACTATAAATACTCTTTTTAAGTCACAATTTGGAGAGAGAGGACGACTAGAGACTCTTTCCTAGGTCTTGAAAACCTAGATTAACAATCTAGGAAGGGGAGAAGGAGATTAAAATACCAAATCTATAGAATTTCTCGAGATAACTCTCTTCTCAATGTTTTTCTTTAGTTTTCTTGTTTTTTATAGTTTTGTTATGAACTAATTCCTTTGCTAAGGCTAAGCTGTAGCCTAATTTTGAAGTTTTGAACCTATTTATTTAAAATTATTGAATTCATCATTGATTGTTGAGTTTATTTCATTGTTCTTAATGTTTCTTGAATAATGATCACATTTAAATGATTGATTTATTATGTAGATCAGAGAGGTGATATATCATAGTTGATTGTGCAAAATTAATCATAATTTACATGTTAGATAGAGATATTGACATAGATTGTATAGCATTTAATAGAAATTTATATATCTTAATGTGTCAGTGTTTAATTAAATTCAAATTAGAGATAACTGGGTTATTGAATAAGGGAATTTTACTGGTTCTCGATAGCCTTTAGATAAATAAGGGAATCTTACTTATTTATAAGCATTAGTAATCTAGTTTATTGTTTTAATTCATATTTTCATTATTTTTATTTTGTTTCATATTTTGGTTTAATTTTAGTTTATTTTTTAGAATTCAAATCAATTTTCGATTATCTTAATAATAATAAATTCAGTAGAATTAGTAATTAATATATTAGTCAATATGGATTCGACACCCGATTTTAAAACACAATATTACTTGTTACAATTTGATGCACTTGCTTACAAAAATCAACAACAATTAAGTTGACTAATTAACGTATGGGATGCTCCCAAAAGTTATTTATATTTCTTTCTACTTAGAAACTTATGAGGATGATTATTTCTTCTCAATTTCCTATTAGGAAAATTTTTCTAAAGAGTGGTAGCATATATATTGTTAAAGTAAATACAGCCCTGCTATTAAGAAACCGATTTCTTCATTTTCTATTAGGAGAAAATAGTAGTATATATTATTAAATTTAATCCAACCCCTGCTATTAGGAAACCAATTTCTTAATCCATTTCCAATTAGGAAAAAGACTAGGGTTATTATTAAAATTAATACAACCCTAGGGTATGTATACGTGCATGAAACATACAATATCTTTCTTGTTTGTAAGCACCAATTTTCTTAATGATTGTTCGTGGACAGCAACGGATTATTTCATCCCTTACTCTTTCTTGTCCATAATCTAATATCATGGCAAGTACCCCACATACTTCTACTTTTACTTCAAGCTCTAATAATATGAGATTTTGTAATGACATCATTCAAACGACTCTGACTAATAGCTCATTCGCGGTTGATGAGTGGATACTCAGAAGTCAGAACTTTTGGAAAACAAGCGTCGTTTCAGGTTAAGCAAACTCATTGTTGGATTGGACACAGTATGGTGTCTAACCACCAAGACTGATAAGCATCAGAAGGTAGCGACTCTGCAAGTATGAGTAGAATAAATTTCATTAAACTACATGAAGGCTTTCCGCAAATAATCACTCTGCTTCCAGTTTTAGCAGTAGTGAAAACATGTCATTTTGCATCATGCCAACATAAACCATATTGGTATATATATTAGACAAGAATTGTTGTACAAGCCTATGCCTATAATGTGTCTAGGGATCCTAATCCTGACAATCAATCAAGCGAACCAATTCACTCGATATCAATTCTTCTCCCCCGAATGTAATTCATATATATTAAGCTATCAATGTTTCACTTCGATTTATTGAAGCTAAAGCCAAAGATCTTGGACAAGCACGATGAAGGCATTAGATTTTTGGCTATCCCCGTAACATCCTCGATTGCAATCTATTTTTTTAATGGGGAACCAATGCTTCTTCAAAAACCAGTTTAATGTCATCAACAAATGAACTCTATATCAACGGCCAGACTCCAGTACCCAGAAAAGAATCAGCAAATTACGGTTGGCAAACATCATGCTTCCTATGGCAGATGGGAAAACCATTGATGATTACATATACGAATGGTCAAAATTCCTAAAAAAAAAAAAAATCCGCCTGTAAGATGACAAATTCAAACTTAACTGGTGAAACGAAAATGATTATCCTACAAATAAATCAACTAATTAGTAAATTCTTAAAAAGATTATGCGAATCAACATCTCTATAATTACAACAAAATAAAGGGCAATAATTGAATTCTGGCAAAATAAAAGATCTATTTGACCTGAATTTCTTATTCAAAGGGAAAGTCTCCCTTTGGCATTCTTCACAAAAATATATCAACAAAACTACCTTCCTATATAATTCATTTTGGAATGGACTAATATCTGCATTTTTCAAACCCCAACTCCGCTGGAAACCCAGATTTAGTGGGTAGCCTCAATGAAACACCAAATGTTTACCTTCTTTATTGCAGCCCTCCGCTCCACAAAGGTGATTGATTCACAATACCGAATGAAGGATCATGAACAAAGGGTTGGGTGTCACAAGGCTTTTTGACATTGGGCCTCTAACCACCGGCTGTTTCCAGCTCTTCTAATCTTGAATCTGCAGTAGTTGGGATTTGGAACTACACCAATGTTAGCTGGGCATCAGGAGTCTATGAAATTTTCAACACATAGATGTTAGCTGCACAAACCTAGGTAGTAATTGTATGGACAAGTTAAAACTTATAATAAACCAGTTAATTCCAGATTAGGATCTACCAACCCAAATTCAACCTAACTGTTCCTGCATGTGTCAGCGTACAGAAACTTCGAACTTGAACCAGAAGCTTCCTCTTCTAATTCTTTGTGGAGGAGAACCTCGTATAGTTCCAATTCCAAACTCCCAACTCCTGTAAAAGATTAAAAAATAATTGTTGATAACAGATACAAAGAATTAGAAGAGGAAGCTTCTGGTTCAAGTTCCAATTCCAAACTCCCAACTCCTGTAAAAGATTAAAAAATAATTGTTGATAACAGATTATTCTTGAGTGTAAAAAATAACACTTGCATCTAAAAGGTTGCTTGAACCAGGTCATCCATGCTGTGTATGTCAAACTAATAACGTAGTAGCTCAGCTCATAAGAATAATTTGCATGGATATCATATCTTCAAACATGCTTCTATATTGTAAATCAATCTAGTAATAATAATATTCAAGCACAATTTTCTTTGAAGAAAAAAGAAAACTGCTCCATTGCATGAAGAATTACCTAAAACTATGTGATATGAGAGAGATGTAAACACATACCTCTGGTTAGGAATTTGTTCGCACAGAACTAAGTTGAGCCAAATAATTGCTCTCAGCTAAATCATGAAGTGTACGATGAGACCGTGCCCCTTCCTGATTGGGCTTTCCAAAATCTTCTTTCAAGAATCTTCTGCACTTATTAGCATCCTAGGAAAATGAAGGAAACTGTTAACATTATGACCAAAATATCTAGATACAATAATAGGAATTTTGTTTTTTTTCCCCTCCTCTAAATGTGAACCATAATAATGCAAACATTGACAATCTCTGATCCTACAAAAAGATGCAAAACTGAGAAAGACAGAAAGGACCAAACCGACAGTAAATCCTCACATAATTGGTCAGTCAATCAAAATAAAATCAATAATATCTTTTAATTAGCATTCTGGTTAACTAATGTACAAGATTAGCTGTCACATGCCAGCTTGAAGAGTTGAATCCATCTCTCTCTCTCTCTCTCTCGCTCTCTTTTGCTAGAGATGCACAAGTTTCCATGCAATAAAGATGGCTCATTTCAAGTGCCACAGAAGCAATCATATAAAGGATGATCTTGATATAAGTCTTAGTTCCATTAATTGTGACAATTATAATTCTCATCTTGCTCAGAAATTAAAAAAATTATAATGCCCAAAAATTTACATTCACTTATTAGTAACAGGATGATGGATATCCACTATGATTAGGGAGTTTTTCTATAGTACAATTACCTAATGCATAACTACTGATGTTTCAAATATTAAATCATAATTTTAGAAAAATGTTTCACCTGTAGGAATTCCAGCATTTGCTCTTCAATTGTACCACGCATTGCTAGAGTTTCTACATGAATAGGACGAGTAGCACCCATCCGATGAGCGCGACTTATGACTTGTTCTTCCATGCTGACAAGATTTCAGTAAATAAGACAATTTAGCACCAATTTGGTTAGAAAATGGGAGGTTCAACAAATATGTTGTCAAAAATTCAAATACAGTAGAAACATTAAAAAAATAACACTCATGGCTGCAAGAAGCACATTTACTTTTCCATTTTTCTCAACAGAGGTCAAGAAGGGAGGTGTAGCAAGAAAAATAGCTAAGTAATTAACTTGAACTAAAAAAAAAATTTATAGAAGAGAAGCAGAAGCGGAAGATAAATAAATCCTTTTGGCAGGACTGAAACATTTCAAGAAAGTTAAAAATCAATAACTAGGCTCAAAACCAAAAAAAAATAATAATAACAATAAATAAATAAATAAAATAATGTTTCAACAACAGACAGACACTGAATTATAGACAACCAAAGAATTCTTTTTCTCTTTCAAGAAAAGCACTGAATCAGATTATAAGGAAATAATATTACCTTCTGTCCCAGATTGGTTCCATTAAGAAAACATGAGTTACAAAACTTAAGTCAAGACCCAATGCAGCACTTCCATCCATTAAAAGAGCCAGACAGGTAGCATCATGCTGGAATGTGGCCAGTGACTTTATCTGCAGGAGTGAAAGTGAATTAACTTACAGCTCAACAAGATTCATTAGGGATATAAATTATTTGGAAAAAATAATAAAGAAGAAGTACCTTGTTGTATGAATGCATTGGACTATACATACCAGAAAATCTGATACCAGCAAATGTCAACTGACAAAGGCAAGCAGTTCATAATCCATTAATTGCATGAATTAAACCACGCAAAGGCATGTCCACAAGATAATAAATATAGCTACCTGCTGTTCGATCACATGTATATGCTCCAGAAACTGAGAAAAGATTATAACTTTCTCTGGGAGTGCCTTGTAAGATTCCACATGCGGTCTATAGCAGTCCTGCTGCAACAGTGCACTTGAGTTGCTCATCTGGGGTGGACAAATTACCTCCTCAATGTGCTTGATGCCATTATCAACACCCATAGCATAACCAGTCTCTCTATTAACCTCCTGTAATGCTTTCAACTTCTCCAAAAGATAAGTAACTTTACTGCTAGATGTTGATTGCCAATCAGGATTCCAGTCATCCTATATACAAATAAGCACCAAAAGAGCATGCAATACTAAGCATTGTTCACATATGAATATGTTTGATAGATATTTCAACTTTGAGCAAAGCCTACCTGCCGATATGAAGGTTGTAACTCAATTAGATCTTTTGGGACAGGCCACTTTGGGCTGGGATTTTCAGGCCGGGTTAATATTTCAGGAGACTGCATCTCATATAAGTAACCACAGCCAGGAAGAGTACACCTTTCACTGTCCATCGCAACACAATCAAGGCATAAAAGATGCCTACAGGGGGTAATAACTGGTAGACGGCACCATTCCTTGCATCTAACTCAAAAGAAGTGTAAAAATGTCAAACATTAATGTAAATTCTAGACATTTAGCAAACATTACGTAAATAAAATAATAAACACAGAAAAAATCAACAGCAAAATGCTCTACCTGAGACAGTTACCACCATAAAGAAGGTTATATTTAATGAAAGCATACTCCTCTGAAGCAGGATCCAGACCATTTTCAACTAAAATATCCATCGTTTCTTGAATATCTTCGCCAGCATCTGTTACTTTAATGTGCCCAGCAACACAACATGATAGCCTGACATTCCTAATGGTATTAGTTCGAAACTTCCACTGCTTTGGATTCAGTAAACTTTCAACATGTGATGGATCATTCCAGTCAGCCATTAGGATATTGCGCCTTACTGTAACTACCAATTCATTATAACTTCTTGCATGCTCCTCACTGAAATCCAGAAATCTCACCACCTTGATGCATGGAGGAATAGTTTGCAAATCTATCTTTCTGGCACTAATCATACACCTGTGGAGCAACTGCAGCAAACGTGATCGACCCTCCTCCATCTCAAGCTCAAATGGCCTAAGAATGCCAGCCTCCCATGACTTTTGGTTCTGTCCGTACGCTTCTTCATGAAGGAACTTAAGCATTGGTTGAAGATGAGATAGTTGACTATTTGGAGTGTTTGGAGTTGGGGTTCCTGTTAATAACCAACGATTTGAAGCTGTCAATGAAACAGCCATTTGCAATTTGTTTGTCAAGTTAAGACTAGAGCCAAGGGTGTGTCCCTCATCTAACATGACCCTAAGCCAATGCACTTGCATCAATGGACTTTTCTTATGGGGGCCCCACTCTGCACTTAAACGGTTAAAGGTAGTTATAACAATATCATAGTCCCACGCCAGATTATGAGCAGAAGGCTTTTTATGATCAGTCCAGACAAAAAGCCGCAACTGTCCAGGTCTGACATGTTTTTGGATCTGGGTTTTCCAATGATCAACTAAATACGATGGAACAACTACTAGAGTTGCTCTTGACAAATATAACCTGACAGAATCTAGTGGTTCGCAGAGAGCAATTCTGAGAGCAGCCAAATCAAATTCTAAGTTTTCAAGAGTCCACGGATAATACCACCTACTAATTCCCTTTTCCATTCTCCTTACAAGACCAAATGCTTGAAATATTTTGCAGAACCCTTGGGAATCTCCATCTGCACAAGTACCTAAAATTGGACTTGTCAAACCAATTGTTTCCATTTCTAAGAGTTTGTCTGGAGAAAGCTTAGCCAGCCAAGTTAAGGCTTTCTTTGTTTTAGAATTTACCAGTTGATAGTGATCCTTAAGTACACTGATGAAAAAAGACACATTCTGACTTTTTCCACCAGAGGTTCCTTTGATGAGGAATCCTGGTAAGTATGTAATAGACTGGCAACTATCCCAAGCTTCTTCTGGATCCCCACAACTCTGATGTCTGACATCAGTGTTCATACTACAAAACCATGCCGCTGTAGCACCAGTTACACTTGCATCTTGAAGCTTTCTCCACTTATGACAGGCATCACACTGAACCCAAGTTTCATTAAATACAAAATTATCTGTAATAGCCTTCTCAGGCTTCTTACCACTGTTTGACAATATATATGACAAGCCAACTTGGTTTCCCTTGGAGACAAGACCAGGGTCATTAGCATGCTTCTTGGTAGCTGATTTCTTTTTAGTCTTAATATCATCACTAAAACTAGATTCTCCATCATAAGACAGAAAAAGGTTCTTCCTGATTCGACTCAAGCTCCTTGTGCACCTAACTAAATGTGTTACAGGCTCAGAGCTTGCAGCTGATGGTGATTTCATTTCTATACCAGGACAAGAACTAAATCCCTCAATTTGCTCACTTGGATCCATTAACCTGGCTCTTTTAGACAACGAGTTTAAATCCTCCACAGCAGTAAATTTATCAAAAGATAGTTTTCCCCTACGAGCATTCTGACTCAAAAGTCTTTTCCCTACAAACATATTATGACAGGTGAATTTATCACCACTAAGGTCATAATAGCCACATCTCTGGTCACCATTATGAGTGCACCAATTAATTTGAATTCCATCTGGAGGATCAGCCATTATTCCCTGAGTCTTCAGAATAAGGGAAAGAGCAGTTATAGTCTTACCTAGTCCAGGTTCATCACAGAACATTCCCCCACGAAAATCTCTGATTGTGGGGACTAACCCAGTAACTATGTCACCAGAAACAGTATTCACATAAAAAGAGAACCCATCTTCAGTCAAGAAATCCATGAACAGAGGATGTTGCAGAACTTCAGAATTCCGCTCACGGTGCAACATCCACTCAACTGCTGCCTGCTGATGAGGAAAGAGTATGAGCTTCATACATGGCATAATTGATGCAGCCAACAATCTTAGATGTCGACATGTTGCAGAAACCTTGACAAGATCCACTGGGTCAAGCCTAGTTAGTATAGAAAGCAAAATATCATCCATTATATCTGAAATGCCAGACCTGAAAGAGTCATCAGCTGGTTTTACTCTAGAAGAATCAGGCTTCCCCTTATTTGATACACTAGGCAAGCTCTTAAAAACTTCATGAAGTTCAAATAGCCTTTTCTTCGAGGAATCAGGTACACCACAATGAAACTTGCAATCAAGAACATGACAGTCAGAAATATTCCAAATGCTACTTCCATTAGCATCATTACAGTATTTCCCACCATCAGCAAGTATTGACCTTCTCCGTTCCCAATCACAACTGCAGATGACGTAAACTGCATTAGCAAGGTAAACAAAAATAACACAAAATCGAAAGAAAAATAAATGTTAATTATTGTAATTAAAAGGCTAAAAAAAATCAACTGTGTTCTAACCTAAAGACAATGGACTGGCAAAATTATCACCTAGTCAAACTGTGTGTAAATAATTATTGTAAATTTGATAGTCAAATGTATAAAGTGTTTGTTTTAAGTAGCTATTTTATCTGATTAGGTTTTCCTAACCCTTTCCCGCCTTCTTGCTACTTGCTGGTGTGTGTTTGTTTATGAATTTTGTGTTTTTGTTTTCAAAAGGATTTAATGTTTAAGTAAGGATACGAGGTTGGTATTGAATTTGAAGGTCTATTTAAACTTAGAATGCATTGAAGAATGTGCAAACCAGAATACAGCTTTTCAAATTCATATGAAGACAGGTTTAAATTCTTAAATTTCCATCACCCAAATAGGAACATCTGGACATTCATAATAACTTCCAAGTCCCAAATTTTACTGTTGTTAATGACAAATTACGATCTAGTTCTCCATCAATTACCATAAATACTTCTCATAGTTAAGTCACTCATCACTGACTCAAGGAACCCATTGGTTTACTAAATTTATACAGAGATAAACATTGGACATAATAATTTGTATTCAGTACAATAACTAACTCTTTTAACAATGTACCTCAAATGCCTGAACAAAGCACCGGCAATGGAGCCGGATTTCGGAAACTGCCAGCCCGACCACACGGCTATCGGCAAATAGACATCCACAAGCACCAGAGCTCTCGCCTCCTCACTTTCCACAATCTCTACACGCATCACTCGCGCGTCAATCTTCAAGCACTTCTTATTCACCAGCGAGTGCAGCTGGTGCACCACGCTCATGCTCCCATTAACCAATCCCATCCTCCTCAGCTTCCACCTCGAACTCGCACTGCAATCCTCCGTCGGAACGGCGCCATTTTTTATACCAACAGGGGACAAAACAACACCGTTCTCGGATATGAAGCCTATTTCGGGCCCGTCGCTGAAGATGTGACATCGAGTGTTGAAAGGCAGGGCATGGGTAAGGGTAGAGTGAGGGGAATTGACAGTGAGAACGACACAGAGGTAACCGCAGAGCTTGTAGTCAAGAAACGACGACGTCTCGTTCTCGTCCATTGGATTTGAGAATTAGGGTTTGAAGTTGAAAATTACGTAATTGATGAAATTAGTGAGGTTCTAGTGATGCATTTGTTGAGTGAGATGAGAAGCGTGAAGACTGGAGATGAAGAAGAAAAGAGAAACAGCGCCCGAGAAAGAGAGGAGGGGAGGAAGGAAGTTGGTCACGACATACACTTGCTGTTAAGTTACAAACTACTATTTTGTGGGTCATATTCGTACGGAAATCGGGTACGGGTAGTCCACTTACCCGAACCACCTGGGGCTGGAATTTTATAAAATTTAAAATAATAATAAAAAAATAAGTCGTTTTGGCCAAGCAAGGGTTTTGAACAAAAACAAATTGAGGCGGCAGCGAGCAAACTCTGTTGTGTACAGTTATAGTAAAAGAAGAACAAGGAGAAAACAAATATCTAATGGCGAGAGACGGCTGCTTAGCACGTGTCACTGCCGGCGTCGCCGTCGGAGGTGCTGTAGGTGGTGCGGTTGGTGAGTTCTCACAGATTCTTCTATCTTCATATTCTTCTCCTCGAAAACCCTAAACCCTATCGACTCTGCCGTTTTCTTTTTCTGATAAAATTTCTTACGATTTAATCTAAGAGATGGTCTAAATTTAATCCAATATTTTGTTCCGTTCGAATTAGGAGATGCTCTAGTTGAGTAGATTTTTATTAAAGGTTGAAAACTTCCGCATGCGTTCTTGGTAACCTGTTAATATTGTTGAATTTGACTTTAAAGTTCTGTTTTTTGTGCGGTTGTTGAACATTGACGGGATAATTGGCCAATTGGGTGAAAGGCTGCGGCGCTCTTAATGGTAGTAGTTTAGTGCCATGACGAAGATGTGAAGAAATTATTTATTGGATTGAGGTTTAACATTGTTGGGAGAAATTAAATATTTTTATAAGAAGCCAAAAAAAGATTCATAGCTTTAGCATTACCAAGAAAAATTTAGGGCACTGTAGTTTTAGGCCAGTGAACATATCAGTTATATCCATCATCATCGTTATCTGTTAAATGTATAGAATAAGCAATAATTGTGAAAGTTCTTTTCTTTGAGCTTCCAGTGTTACATAAGGAATTGAAGAATGTTTGTGGATGAGACTTAAATGAACATATTAGCAGGACTGGATTAAGATGTCTCTACTGCATTGAATAGTTTTCCAATATTCATACAAATCAGTGATTGGCTAAATGTTGTAGCGCTAGGAGATCTTAACCTTTTCTGTTTGCCTTTTCACTTTTTTCCCTTTTAATTAAAAAGATTCCTTTGCGTTTATTTTAAAAACAGTAATCCAGTTGCTGCATATAAATTTTAATTTGCAGGTGCTGTTTATGGGACTTATGAGGCTATTAGGTATAAGGTAAAGAGATTTCATTTGCGGCTGCTTTATTGGTGCATTTAATTTTCTTTTCTTATTTAGAATCTGGATAATACAATCAAAAAATATGTTTAATGTGGAACAAGAAGGAGAAAATTCTTAGTTGAAAAAGGGAGAAAAATAATGGAAATAGAGAAAGGGAAGAAATAAAGTATAAATATAGGAGAAGAGTTGTAGATTAGGAAGAACATAGATGTCAGGAGAAGATAATAATAAATTTTAATTCATCAAAACAAGCAACTTCACTCATTGACATAAAGCCTTTAAATAGGTTTAACATGACATGATAAAGTTGAAAACAATCCAATTAAAATCCTAAGCTCTAAGATAAAACGTAATCAAGAAAAGCCGAATCATAACAAATAGAATCCTAACATGGAACATAACTTAAAATATAATACCAAAAATGTATTTTTAAACTTTTCGAATAATTAACTTTAGTTTCATGTAAGTGTTTAGTGATGATGTTTCTATTCGTCCATTTAAGAAACAAGTAATCCTAAACTTTTCAAATAATTAACATTAGTATTATGTAAGTGTTTAGTGAAGATGTTCTATTTGTCATTTTAAGAAACAATTTCAAAATTTGACAACCATACGAATCACCATTTTAACAAACAGAACCAAATATCTTTAGAATCATCTACTATGTTGATATTACCACCCTTCACCTCATAGCCATCACCTCTAACCGCCAAACGATTTCCTATCCTCACCCATCAACACCACCACCACTCTCAGCCGTCACCATGAACTACCCCTGATCACCCCTTATACCTCTCTCTATTAACCTCAAAAGTTAGTCTTGTCATCTTATTATTAGTATCAATATCACCACCTAATAGTGCCACTCACATTGCCATAACCACTATCATCTGTAATACCTAATTCTGTAGTTGCTGGTGCCACTAACTCTACTCTTTGAAATTTAAGAACAACAGTTCTTAATTGAAAAAAATTCACATGACCTTAAGCTTGTTTCTCCTAAAATAATGCCCCTAAATTGTCACAGAATGCATAACTGATTGCTAGTAAAAATTTTAATAGATATTATGACATATTTTCTTTTGCAAACATTTATCTGTTGCAAACATTTATCTGTTGTCCACATCCACATAATGCTTGAGTATGACTGTTTATAAGGGAGGTAAGGTTCTTATGGAGAAGGGGAAAAAATATAACTTTTTCTTTTGAAAAGATAAAGTAAAATAAGAATATGATTATATTTACTCATAGCTGTAGGCATGTATTAGATCTAAATTCACTTCTTGTTTGCGAGGTTGGGCTGGTTCCTCATTTGGTAACTTGGATCTAAACCATCAACAATAACTTGTAAGACTGCATTTTAGAGCTTTTTTATTGCTGATGCTAAGTTTAAATTTTCAACTTTCTGCAGGTTCCAGGACTCCTAAAGATCAGATATATCGGGCAAACGACACTTGGAAGTGCTGCAATTTTTGGCCTTTTCTTGGGTGCTGGTAGCTTGATACATTGTGGGAAATCATACTAACTCTTCTTTTCTGCTTGTGACCTTGACTTTGTGTTATTTGTGATCATTAGTGTCTTAACGCCTTATTAATAATATGTTCTATCTTATGTATGTGAGGAATCCTTCCAGCAGTTCTGCTTTACGTTTCTTCTTTTAATTTTTTGATGATTTTAGACAGAAAATGATGGCATTTCCTTTTATGTTGAAACAAGTAGCCATATAAAAGGTTAGAGACCCATTCTGGAGGTAAAAATCTTGCGGAAGAATAAGCAACAGTCTACTTTTGGCATATTTCAGTATTACATTTTAACAAGTTCTGACATTGTTTTACTGATAACCTCCTTCGGTGGTAGGGAGGTGTTTTTGCTGGTTGATTTTATGGTTTTATCATTTCTCTATGAATAAGACAATATTAAGAAATTATTAAATAGACTAATTCGAAACAGTGCAAAGGCTTATCCACGATTAATGCATAACCTTGAACAAATTACCTTCAACAAATAAATGTCGGAAGTCTTCACATAAGAACTCAATAAGACTAAATAATGCTGTTGCTGTGCCTATTGTTTGCCGGCGTACTTTTAGCTAAAATTCACACAATACCATCACATATGATAATATCATTTTTGAGGCAGATGGTGTCCCAGTCTCCAACGTGGAGGATGATGATCTCTTCCCTCACGGCAGTGCATCTAATGATGTTTTCAGCCATGGCAATGCCCACCTTGATGCCGTCCTCCATGGCAATGCCCACCTTGATGTCCTCCTCATCCTCCATGACAATACCCTCCTTGGTGTCCACCTGCAAGGCCATGCCCTCCGTGATGTCCCCCTCCATGTCCGTGTGTCCACCGCCGTGTCCGCCATGACCGTGTCCACCATGATGTCCTCCGCCATGGCAATGACCACCACCACCATGTTATCCTCCAAGACCATGATGATGTCCTTGGTAACCTGACATTTTGCCTAAATGAAGTGCTAAAATTGGTAGCTTAGCTTGAAGGATGAATCATGAAGTAGAAGATCTAATGAATTATGGATGGTGAGAAGCAAAGGCGTGCACTTATAGAGTTGGAAAATAATGGCGTACGGTGGGCGCTATAACTTGAAGCAATTATTATTATTGCACAACCCAGGTTTCTTCATTTATGGTTGTACTTACCATCATTTATGTTCGCATTAAGTTTTTTTTAGTCCTTGAATAGGATTCACATTTCACCTTTCATAACTTATGAATGAATTCCTATTTTGCTAGGCAATAATCATTATTTTGAAAATGATTGTTTGTTATGTCTCTTTTTTATTTATATAACTTCATTTATCGACCCAATTGTTATTTTCATGATCTAAGGTGTTACTGATTAAATTAGCCGACTTCAATCCTTAAACCTAAGTATTCATCATTTTAATATAATTAAATTCTTAAATTTTAAGAACGTGTCTGAACGACCTTACGTTGCAAATGTCACATGTAACTTTTATGACAATATAATTCATGAACCTATAATATGATAAATATTCAAAGTGTAATATTACTCATATAATAATTACAAAATAATTTATTAATTTTAAATTAAATATAATTTAAAAATTATATTAAGAGTAATGATCTACTTATAAAGTTAAGATCCAACTGATGTTGCAGGTGTCATATCATCTACTATATTATTTATTTTAGTTAATTTCTTTAATTTCTTTTAATGCTTACCATCTTTATATGATTTACCTATCCATAATTTTATCCTTTTATAATTAATGATTTTCATTTGATTATTATTGTAAAATTAAACATTAACTAAGAAAGGGTATATGTCAGATGATAAAGAATTGTCATATTCTAATTTTGCAAGAATAACATCATTCTTATAACGAACTTCAACGATAAAAAGGTCTTGTGAACTTATAGAATATATTATAAATCACCCTTGCGCGGGGATATTTGCAATTTCTCAAACCATGTGGGCTTATCAGATCGGACTAAACCTTAAAAAGATGAGTGAAATTAAAAATGATCTTTGTATAAGGGCTTTCTGTAAATTTTATGAACTTAAAAGGAAATCTATGAATTCTCAGTAGTTTGGGGGAATGTTCCTAACAGAAATTGAAATTAGTGATATCTGATCTGTTTATCGTTTAAGTTTTCATTTGAAAAATGTGCAACCAAAAAAAAAAAAAAATAATAACAAAAAGATATCTTCCATTCATTCAACAATCATGATCTCATAGTTTGATTAGTTTCCTTGAAAGAGATTGTTATTTATTAAAGCGATTTGCTTGCGAATTGCCTTGATATTCTGCAGATTGTGTCTGTTTGTTTTGAGTTGAAGAATTAATGGTGAAAATGGCAATGAGATGGAGAACGATCAAACTCATTTGGATTGCCAACTCTATATGGAAGGCGCTAGCGGGGTGTCTCTCTACATGCTTCATCGTAGCAAATCATATAGCTCTCTCGCTGCATTACGAGGAAAATCATGTCAGCTAATTGATCTCAATTTTTACATTTTATCTTCAGGTAAGTTTGTGATATTGCAGAAATGAAAAATTGAAATAGAAAATTGTCTATTTTTTATTTTAATAGATTGAAAAATTTTATTAACCATTTAATCTCTCTTCAATTTTGATTGTTCCTTGAAACTCTGTTGAAGTTTTACAAATCATCATACTCTTTCTTAGAGTTTGTCAAAGATTGGCCTGAAGCTTACGATAAGTTTTCGAAATCATTACAGAGTTGATCTCAAGATTTATTGTTAGACTTATCCAGTTAGTTTTATCATGATTTGTAACAATTGCAAGATGGCTTTTTAATATCATCACAAATTTAATGGATTATAAAAAAAGGAGGATAAGATTAGTTTACGACGATGATTTTGAAATTAAAAGGAACTGTAATGTTTTAACCTAATGTTTAGTCATCCATTAAAAAATATTATATGTATTTCATATTTTTTATGGTGATCTTAATTATGTTTTTACAAATTGATCAAAGCATATTTGTTATTATCGGTCAATCCTTTAAAAGCAACTTTTGATGCTTTTTCACTTTGAACATTGGCAAGACAAAAAAAAAAAAAAAATTAAATTAATTCTGATAAGTTTTTTTTTTTT
>JANKKB010013999.1:38553-49478 GCA_026225775.1 Bursera palmeri
GCATACACCATCCCTCTGCACACACCATCCCTCTGCACACACACCATCCCTCACAGCACACATACAGCTCATAACAATAATTAAAAAAAAAAAAACTAAAGAACTAGGGTTTTATAGACCACTTTCACTTGTTCACATTAAGAATTTCAAGCACCTTTTAGAATTTTTAAATTTTAAAATATCAGTGACAAACTTTTCAAAAAAAGAAAAGGTTAAAACTGAAATCTCCTGGGGCAAATCCTATCACATGGAACCCACTAACCCCATCCAGAAGAACACAGCATCCATTTCAGGGAACAACATCTCTTCTACACAAGATCTAACAACCAACAGAATTGGGCAGAAGTAGATGATCCATCCAAGATCATATAAGAAGACTCATTTCCTTCAAACTCACACAAAAAAATGCTAGAAAAGTCTAATTTTTTTTTTCTTCCTGTCCAAAGAATTCCTTTAGAAAAAACCAAACTGACTTGTTACATTGGAGAACAAAGGGAAGAAATTAAAAGTAGAGTTGTGCACAGTATCATACCATTGGACCAGGCATCGGCATTGGAAGTGATGAAGGTACAGGTATAGATCCTGGCATTGAAGACGGTATGGGCGATTGCATGCCAAGTTGGGGCAGTTGGTGTGGTGGACGAGATATATGAGGATGAGGGAGCAAGGGTAAATGAGATGGAGGCTGTAGCTGTGGCATATTTGGAGGTGGCATAGGCAAAGGGGGCATTTGCTGTGGGAGTCCTTGGTGCTGTTGTGGTGGCATCTGCTGAGGATTTTGTTGATATCCCTGTTGCTGATTGGCAGCAAGAAGAGAAGGATGTGGTCCAGGTGGGAGAGGAGGTGCTCCTAAAGGCATTGAAACTGGAAGCTGCTGCTTTTGCTCCCCTTGAGCAGATGAATCAAATGCCGGAATGGTCAAGGGCATGGCAACTCCAACACCTGGAATGGTTCCTTCATTACGAGTCAGGCCTGGCGCAAATGGTCCTGGAGTTGTTGGAGGTTCAGGAACAGGGAAATTGCCCGGCATACGACCAGCAAGAGCAGCATTTTGTTCACCATAACCTGATGAAAATTTATATACATAAGAGTTTACTATTTACCACAAAAAGGAAAACATATAGTTTTAAACTCATATGATTAAAGGCATTGATCAATGAAAGCACATCATGCATTCAAAGTGCTAAATTGGTCTTATCAAACAGATCTAAAATAAAATAATTACTTTTTATACAACAAAGAAGCAAACTAAAAGGTTATATTATCAATGAATCTAAAACTCAATTAAATTACAAGAATATTAATAAATTTTGTTTTGCCACTGGCTGCAATCTGCAGTTTAAGTCTACTGAACTTGAACCAAACGCTTCAATATACAAGATAGAACAACAGAGGCTGGGTACAAGGTGAAAAGATAACAACCTTGGTTCTGCCCCATGCTAAATTTATCACGAGCAGTGTCTCCAGGCCTATTTCTACACCAAAACTTTGTTGTGTGATCGTTGCTACCACTGCCAAAGAAACTAGACAAGTTACTGACTGGGGTGGCCCAAGCTTGATAAATGCTTATAAACAATTAAATAACCAAATAAATATCCAACGCTACAATGTTCTAGACAAATTAGAAACATGCAAAGCCTTGGATTTCTGATAGGCAAAAAAAAAAAAAAAAAAAAAATTCCTGTTTGTGAGAGAAAGAAAGAGCAAATGTTCCCATAGAGCNCCTTGGTTTTCTGATAGGCAAAAAAAAAAAAAAAAAAAAAATTCCTGTTTGTGAGAGAAAGAAAGAGCAAATGTTCCCATAGAGCTATGAACCAGGTGAATCCTTTGCCATTTTCTAGCAAGCATTGACATACAATTGAATTTTATGGTAATTATTACAGCATTTTCAAAGAATTTACTTCTACCAGAAGCCACCCAATAGAACTCGGACGATAGCTGAACTGGTGCAAAGGCACATCAGCAGCTATACCTTACCACAATAATGATACATGCAAAGAAGTCTGAAGAGTTAGACAAAAACAAGGACATGATCACATATACATATAAGAAGGGGCAAAAGTTCTATGATAACATTTATATTGAATTTAATATGTAAAAAGCAATAATTTTAATTGATATGTCTCACAGAAAAGCAAACTAACAGGAACTCCTTTTCTTTAAGATGTATATGAAATATAAATAAACAAAAAATATTACACCTGCAAAGAAGATATCCAATGGGATGCCAAGCAAGGTCCCAGACACTATTATCATGCGCATTGGTAATTTCAACCTGGGGGGTTTCATGCCTGAGAATCAGAATAACCAAAATAATCAAATGATGTAAAACCATTTAAGATAGCTTCCAAATTTGCAGCAAAGAGTTGCATCATTCAACAGCACAACATATCATACCATTAGCACCTTTTTTTTTTTTTAATTTATGGAAAAGTAAGTATAATCAATCTATTGAACAAATAAATGCATTTTCAGATATCAGATAAACAAGGTTACTCAGTCCTAGCAACAAATTTCTAGCACATCATTATTCTGTTTCTTTCTTCTAATGCATGGTAGTAGTCCAAAAACCAAAATCCATGATGACACCCATTCAAAAAACCAAGTCCAAGAGTCACTAATTGATGAAGCCAATAAAGTGTCATCCAGAAATCCATACACCTCTCTAAAATAAACACCAGTTCTGAAATACAATAGTTCAAAGTTATATGGGTAATTTTATATGCCTCTGAAGTCGACTTGGGACTAATGTCACAGAAAAGGTCAGAAATACCTATTAGGAATTTCAACACCAATTTTGATGAGTTTTTATCAGCACATTTACTTTGGAAGGTTTCTGAACAAGGCAGTCACCATTCAAGCATAAAAAGTCGACATTCAACATTATCATCCTTTTCTTGCAAACCTGTTTTTAAGTTCACAAACTTTTTCGCATAAAAAAAAATAATAACAAATCAACAAACATTTTTTTTTCTGGTAACAATTCAAATTTGGTGGACAATCCATAAGCCCAACAAGAATGGAGTTCCAACATATAGCAACTGAAACTTAAAAACAGTCAGCTGCAACAATAATATGAGATGTAACAAGCTCATTCAAAGAATCTAGTAAAATCATGATATAGTGTTGCCAGTATTTGAAGTATTTTCATTATCAGAGAGTTTTAAATCTAATAAAACAGTAGTCCCTTGTAACTGCACTAAGAAAATGCCATGTTTGCAACTAACATTTTTTTTTTCCCAATCTTATCCCAACACATCAATCCCAGTGTAAGTTGGATTTGAACTCCCAAGCCTCTTTTACAAATTGGCATGTATAATTCAACTAAATATCTTATTTGATAAATAAATAAAGCAAAAGCATCCAGTAACAAGAAAACTTCATATACATTTACTTGGAATTCTAACTATAAAACTTTTCGTTTGATTATACTGAATGGAAGGCAATAGTACTTTCCAACTATTTATTACATTTATTTATCCCAAAAATATCTTCCTTGACCACAAGGAACTACTAATGAAAACTGGAAAAAGCCAAAAGATAGATATTTACACTTGCTTTTCAATAAGAAAATATATATATTTACACTTGATCAAGAATAGAACTTACCCAACTAGCCAATGGAAAATGGACCCATCAAAACTCCCACTGACAAAGTATTCTTCATGAAATGGATGCCAAGCCAATGCTAGCAATGTTTAGAACAAGAAATACACCATAAGTACTATTCTCTTAAAAATCAAACTAGAGGATGAAGACAACAGATGATACAATGTGAGGAGTGGGATTCACAAGAATGCACTCAGTTCAGCCAAACATAGGATTTGTTTTCTGACACAATCATAAGTACATTGATATTAGTTAGCACACTGAAAGATGCAAACATTATAAAGGGTGCATCATAGCAAATAAACAGCTTTTTCCCAAATATCTGTTTCAGTTATATCTTTTGCTGGGTTAAGAATAGCTAAAACATTACAACAATCAGACAAGATATGCGCTAGGAGAAGAATTTTGACTAACCAGTCACATCCTTCCTATGCCCGCGGAAAGACTCAAGCTCCTTCATAGCTCTAATGTCATAAAGCTGCAAATGCCGCAAGAAAAGGAGAAAGAAAATTTTTTAAAATAATCAAAAACAAAAAATAATTCAGGCTTCTTCAATCTAAATGAAAAGAATTGAAGAGAGAAAATAGAAATGCACCTTGATTATCTGATCCTTTGAAGCAGTTAGCACCCAGTTACCATTTTGATTCCACTTCACGCAAAGCACCGTATTTTTGTGGCCATGACTGCCAAAAAGCAAAACCCCCATAATTCAATTATGAACTGAATTAGGACTTAAAAAACCCAGATACTGTACTCACAAGGAACATAGCTCTCTTCCACTTTTAGCATCCCAAAGTTTCACAAGGTTGTCTTTTCCACCTGAGAAAACATGCCAATTGACGAATAATAAGCATGGCAATAACTCCAATCAACACCTCAACAAAGCAGATCACAAGGGTAATATAAAACAAACCCGACACTAGAAGAGATTTTGTAGGGTGCCAGTCAACACTCTTCACATCCCAACCATGGCCTGCCTGAGTTCAAACCACACAAGAAAAAAAGCTCTTAGGTTACTTCATGCACACTTAACACAAATATTAAACAAAAAGACTAAGCAGTCTAAGATTGTTACATCAAGATGAGAAGTGGTTTTACATACAACTATTGGGGATCCAATTATGGTGCCAAATCAAGTTCCCACGTAGATAACAGGAAATAGAAGGCAAACTTAACATAGGGGCATAAGAGAATAACACTGTTTACCTAAAGTCAATGAAGCAATGCTTACAAGAGATGCATACTAATAAACCAGACATCGTGGAAGAAGAGTCATCAATTTATGCACAAAATGCTGTTAAAGAAAGCACTTTGCATATTTTCTACGCCAGTGACAATTAAAAAATAAAAAATAAAAATAGATAAATAACAACTATATACATAGATTGCTTCAGTGGGGGAGATCAGCTGTCCTATCTGCATCTCAAGTATTCAGCAAACAAAAATTCCACGTCATAAAAGAAAACCAAACTGGGGGCACAAACCGAATATCACATTCCAAAGACTAGTCCAGGCACATTACCAGTTAATGAACGCTCTTCTTGGCACCGAGCAAAGTCCCAAACTTTCACAGTGGTATCATCAGAGCAAGAACAGAACTTCAAGTCTGTCCTACAGAAGCTGTTCAAAAAGGTTTGTTAAGAAGTGCTTTGCAGGAAAACGCTAAAAAATAAATGAATAAGAAACGAAATAAACACCTTAGATCACGAACTGATTCTTTATGAGCAGATTTATTGGCCTTCACGTTATTCATATTGTTCTGCCAATACCTAAATAGTTGCGCCATACACTTGTTAAATCAACATAGTATAAGTGTTTCTGTTGAAGAAAACAACGACTATATGATTTGACAACAATAACAGCTATATAGCACCAGAAAGTATTAATATACATATTTACTTTATTGCACCCCCATCGTCACCAGAAACCATCCAGTTGTCATTGTGGCTCCAAACCATAGACCTAATTGCATTATCATGGGCCTGCACAGTAAAAAGATCATATGTATTCAAAAGTTAACCAAAAGCTATTAGTTTGGTCCTTTCTAGTCAAATTCAAGCATTCATCAATACTATTTTGTACCTGAAGAATCATTTCAAAATTAAATGATTGTCCGTTCCAAAGAGTAAATTCTCCACTTTGAGAACCAGTTATAAGACGCCTACCCGTAGGAGTCCACTAATGATAAAAAAGAAAAAAAATTATATCAGTAAAATGGATAGAAATTCAATCAAAGATGACCAGACATAAGAACAAAACTATCTCGTTTATCATGCTTAAGACCAATTACAAACCCAAAGGTATTAAAGTCTAATATATATGCATAATTACAAATATAATAGAATAAAGACCTCTATGTGCACATCCAAATTTCTACTGCTACCATGATTTCTCACATAAATGTATATATTGTATAGTTAAAATTTGGTGTGAAAATAACAAATACAGCATTGGAGGCAGCAAGTCCATGATTCCGTTTTTATTATTTTCCTCGCATCACAAGGTAAGCACCTGCTACTTCCTCAAAACCAAGATTTGCACCTAGCACTAACACATTTGAAGCCTAGTCAACTACCAAGTGCAAGCCTATGAAAGCCATCATTCCATGTTAATAAAATTAAAAATATACATATGCTAGGCCTCTATGACATGGACAAAGATTTGAAGTCTTCAGATTCAACGGGTTTTGCCCATGTTGGATGCCAAAATTACTGCTAAATTCACCTGAAATGGGTCATATCCTTGTTTTCTGGATGAAATCATCTACAGAGACCAAGACTTAACAATTCGAATATTGCTTCCACATAAGGACCAATATCAGAACAGCTTTAATTCCAAGTAGAAGACAAAACCGAATTATTTTAACAATGATTCTCGTTTGAAGATAAAGAACTAGCATTTTAGGTTGGAACTGGTGGATCCTAAACAAGTCCTCTTAGGTTGACCTTTAATAAACCATTAAACAATACTAGCCAAATTAGCAAGAGGAACTGAGCATCTTCAAATTAAGACACAAAAGATAAAGAAAAACTATTAAGCAAAGTACAACTATAAGAAAGTGTGATTTAGTGTATCATACCAAAACCCGGTTAATTGAACAACGATTCTTGTTTAGAGATGTATGAACAAACTTTGCAGCAAAGCTTGTTGATGGATTATCAGAATAGGCAACTGCAGGTAACATCTGCACCAAGGATCAGTCAGCATAAGAGAAGCATTCACATAAAATAATCTCAGAATTCAAACTCAAAATAGTAATCAAACCACTATCAAGATTCTGGTCAGCCACATTCAGGATACTGAAAAAGATAAAATAAGGACAAACGTCACTAACATCAATTGCTGCTGCTGGGGTAGGTTGCAATACTGTCCTGTCCCTTGAATCCTTCTGCCACATTCGAACCTGAAGAAAAACTGATATGAGCTTAAAGCCAATTCAAACTCTAAATTCAAAATACAACCAAAAATTAATTAGCCACTCAATATCCCAATAAATCAGACTCTATGCGATGAAGAGAATGGGCCAGCTCTCTCTTATAGACAATCAACTTATCTATAATAGTAAGCAATCTTACAACACTACAAATACAGTTCAATAAAATCTTAAATGAAATACAATGAATAAAAAATACATCTAACCTATAGAACATCTGGAACCGTATAATCTTATAACATGGAGATAAAATTAAGACCAGAGACAACCAATCACAAACTCTTGAGGATGAAGATGCATCAGCAAAAAGCATAGAAACGTAAAATATATAAATAAAATTAAGAGAAAAAAATACCTGCATATATCGCACAACAGTGCTAGTATAATCAACTGCCCTCCTCTGAGTAAGCTTTCTCATTCTTTTTGCAGCAAAATTGTCACCATGAGCTTCACAAACAATTCATTTGAAACTAATTAATCAGAAAGACAACCATCATAACTAAAAATACCAAAATTTCAATCAAAATTCAAATCATCTTCTAAAACAGTCGATTAAGCTCTCACATAAATTTATTACTATCAAAATCCATTCAGCCAATCCAAACCCTTAATACAGCAAGCAATCAAATCCCAATTAAATAAACCAACAACTTCATTCACGTACACACGTGCGTTTATTCTTAGTACCCAATAATTTACTACTTCAGTACCTTCTAATTTTTTTATCTCCAAAAGCTCCCGAAAAATAAAGAGTCCATAATAATATCCCTAAAATTGTTTAGTTCATACTATCTTTTAAAATATCTGAATTCAGTTCGTTCAGCATTAATAAATTTAAACAAAACAACCACGAACATACCATACACATTAGCAGACGTATATACAGGCAGTTGCATAGAGTTGAAGGGTTACCATCGTAAGGAGGATTGGCGGATGGGTGGTGATAATCGCCTGGGTTGAGAGTACTGGAGGAGGCTGAAGCCTGACGCATCATTGGCGGACCTGGTGGCGGTGGGCCACGGTGGAATTGATCTCCGCCGCCACCACCAGGCTGCTGCTGATTCTGCTGATAGTGATGCTGATGCTGATGCTGGTGGGGATCACCGTACATCATTGTGACGCGGAAATCCTAATGCAGAGCAAATTGTGGCGTTTGAGTAAGAGTAATCGGAGGAAAGAGAAGGAAGCGTTAGAGCACTGGATCAAAACCCTAAACCCTAATATGATGAATTGCAGAATAGACGGAAGCAGGAAGAAGAGATGTGAATAGTGCTTCCCTTTTTGTTATTTTCTTTAACCTCATTACGATATTAGCCCGTTTCTAAGTTGCATTTACGAGGGGGAATTTTAGACTCCTAAGATTTGTTGAACTGCCAATTTTCCCCCACAATTTTATAAAAAACAAAAACGTTGCTTGCTTTATGAAATGAACGGGTTTGTCGGAAACACTAGAGACCCCTCAGGTATGAGTGCGGTCAAAGTCCTCCCTCTATATCAGAAAGTAACATAAAGACCCCTAAACATCATAAGGGCATTATTGACATTTCATAACAGAAAATAACAAAACAAGAAAAATTTAATAAAAAATCAATTTTTTTCCTTCCCTCTCTTCCTTATTCTTCTTCCTCGCGCCCAATTTTTTTACGACGTCTCTCTACCCAATTTCTTCCCTCATCTCTCTACACGGTTTTTTTTAATTTCTTTGGACGATGAGTTGATTGCTAAAATTTTCACAAGATTGGGTGTTAAAAATTTATCATAAGCCTTAATGATAGAGTAACTTAATTTCTCACCTAAAATAATTTCGAAAATAAGCTAAAAAATCATTAAAATTATTTAATTGCCTAATCTAATTCAACGCAATCCTTCAAACAAGAATATTGGTTTTTTCGTTAGTTTAAAAAACCTTTAAAACAAAGGTAATAACTCATACTTTGGAAGTGTCAAATATAAGAATAAAAGATATAAACATATTGACAAATCAATATTTACTAATAATGAATAACAAATATTTTACTCAATATTTTTAATAAAATTATTATATCTCAGTTGTTACATCATCTCATTTCTTCTCTATGTTCTTCACTTTCTTTGCTAACCCCCACGTGTTGAGAAAAGTTAGTTATTAGTTTAATCTTTAGTTAGTGATTTGCTTAGTCAGCTGCCTACTCAGCATTCAGTTCCCAGATTGTCGGAATTCTGTTATCATTCCTTTTTCACGTGTTTAACAGTCAACTCACTTCAAAAAAAATTTCCAGCCCGCTCTGTGTTTCCCTGAAACTTCAACTTAATGGAGAAGAGTGAAGGAGCCGCACCGGATTGGAGCAGTCTCCCCGACGACATCCTCATCTTCATCGCGAAACGCGTCGATACACGAGTCGACATTCTCCGGTTCCGCGCCGTCTGTAAATCATTTCAACATTTAGTCCCACTCCCTCCAAAGCCCATTTTTCCACGCCCTACTCTAAAGCTTCCCCTCCCCTTCCCCCGCTAGTCTGAAAAAGGCCGGATCCTACCAACTTCACTTCATACAATCCGCTGTCTACGCCTTCGAACCCCTTGACGAGATTCCTGATGCGAACGAGGCGACTATAAAGTGGCTTGTCGGCATCGAAGGGTCGAGCAACTGCAATGTCCGATTCGTCGACCAGGTTCATAATCATAACCGTGAACGCGAAGGATTGGCCGACAAGTTACCAGAGTCCTTGAACTTGTTCGATTATCGGGTCAAGGAAATTATTGAAGTGTAAGAATTTTTTGCAATTGCTGTTGACGAAGATAAACCCCGTGCTCATTGGATAGAGAGTAGATACTTCTTTTCTTGCAAAGTCGCTGTTTCTTCGAGCCTTGATAAGATCGATGATGGCTTTCCAGTTATGGCTTCATATGTCGAAAGCAATGCATTCTAGAGGCCTGTACAATTGGCTGGATGGAGAAATGGGGACGAGGAGTGGAGTCATATTGGCTTTGGTTACGATACGACTGCCTTTGCAGATGTTGTATATCATAATGAAAAATTTTATGCTTTCGAGGGCTATAAGCGTCTCTTTTATTACGGAATTTGCCGTTCCATTGACACCACGGCGTAATTATGTGGGTAAGTGTGATGTTGGTACGCATTTGGTGGAGTCGGGTAATGATCTTATTTTGGTGGATAAGTACCTTCTAGAGGGCTACAACATCCACAAAATATATGATAAGGATGACCCGATTCATTTCATAGTTCTTAAGCTTGATGAAGAGAAGCTTTAGTGGGTTCCCTTGATGGATGGTTTGGAGGATAGAGTGTTTTGTGTGCTTTTGGTCCATTCTGTGTTTCAGGAAAAGTGTTCCTAGAATGTAGAATGAATAGTGTTTATTTCACGGATGAAATCTTCTGTTATGAGAAGGGACAACCTCAAGGGAATGTTGGTATTTTTGACCTTGCTACTGCTACTGTCCGACTAGTCACAGATTTTCCAGGATATTCTATTATTTTCTGGCCACCGCTTTCTACTTTAATAAAAAGTGTACTATTTATTTAATTTTCCTCTGTCTGTTTAAATTTCAATTAGAATCATCTTTGTTTTTGTTTCACATTATCATTTTGTATTATTTTGTTGTACAGATTATGTCTGATATATATGGCTTAAAATTTTGTTTGATCTGTTGGATCTTTAATCCAATGTTGGGCTTATATGTGTTAGGACTGTCAAATAAGTTTAAGCCTAATTAAAAGTGATCTGTTAAGGTTTCAGTAATTTGGGCTGTAATGTATCTAATAGGGTGTGGGTCTTTAATGTGTAGAGACCTAAAGGGTAATTCCTATTTTTATGATGGGCTAAAGTAGGAATACCAAAAGATAACAGGAAAGTTATCTATATATATAGTGGTTATGGTCCCC
>JANKKB010014006.1:6164-21327 GCA_026225775.1 Bursera palmeri
TTTTTGACTTTTTTTCGGCAACTGAATCCCGGAAGTATGAAGTCATTGGTTGTCTTCGGAGGGAGGACCAAGTGTTTGAGGGGCCAACTTCCAACAGAGTACATATTTGGTTGATTTTAATTTTAGCCTCTCAATTAATGGACTTTGGAATTGACATCTGTTCGATTTAGTTACCCACTCAAAAGTGCATTAATCTAAATATGCATGATTTATGTTAAAAAAATCAAGAAGAACATTACTCCTAACTGATGCCACTTTATCCAGAAGTTTGGGGCTACCATAAGTGAACGTTTAAATTGTTGACTGATGGACCTCCAATCATCAAGAAATATGGACGAAGGGCCAGGAAGTCTAATCTTAGTAATGCAGAGGGTAGTGAGCTGNGCAATTGGTTAGGAATAATCTTAGTAGTGTAGTGAGCTGGCAGTTGTGAAGGAGGGCGTAGTTTGTTATAGGTTGTTATGAAGAATGTAGTTTATTCTGGAAGGTCACATTCCGTTACAAGGGAGTGACTTATATAGGAACAAAGAAAGAAATAGAGGGTAGGAAGAAACTACTAAGGGAAAGGTGACACCACCTGTAGGGAGGAACTGGCCTCGGAACCAGTACTTGTTTTCTTTTGTTATTTTCATAATCAAATACCATTTCAGAATTGTTAGTGTCATTGTCTTTAAATCCAGAGCTGCTAGCATTATTGTGTAGGTGATTGCCTGAGTCCATCATTGACCCTTTCTGATTCGGTTTCAAAGGATCAAAGTGCAACACTATAGCAAATCTTTGAGTAATTTTCAAAACCCTATCCTATCCTTCTAATTTACTTTTTTTGTTTTCTAGAGCTGAAGCCAAAGATTGAGTCACATCATGAGATAGAGCTTGGACTAATTTCATTTTATTTATTCAATTTTTAACTAACCAAGATAGCCAAGCAACAACCAAGAAATATTTTTTTTTTCTCATAACCAACATGTTTTGACATACAACTTTCATAATTATCAACTAATATTAAAAATATTGAAAGAAAAAGAGTCCAAAAGAGAGATAAGATAGAAACTAGTATCTAAACATAGTCCATTACCTTCAGTCCCACTGATCTAGCATGGCCAATTGCACCAATAAGATCAGCATCAGTTAGAAGTAAAACTTTATCACCCTCATCATCTTCATACTAAAAAGAAACAATAGATGAAAACATTAATCAGGGAGTCTTGAACAATAAAAGTGCAGAATTCACCAAATGATATTAAATACCCACCAGAAGATGTGGACGATCTTGGTCATTGCTAGCTCCAATCCTTTGCATTACAGCAGCTAGCAACTCATCTACATTCTCAGTTCCTGGAATAGAAAAAGATAATTTCTAATCAGAGAAAATGGGAGGTTCTTTTCTCACATCTACATATCCAAATTCAAGGTTTTCAATACAAATATCAACAAATATATCAAGTTTCTAAAATATATATTCCTTTGCAAATGCAAAATTAAATTCATATTTGTTAGAGCTCAAATACTAGGGTTAGGTACCATGGCACCACATTTTTTACACAAATTATGAACCATTAGATCAATAAATAACCTTGATGTTGAAAACATCGTATCTTTCAATGGCATAACACAGATTGAGCAGTTTTCTGACTTATATTGCATTTTGGCAACACAGATTGAGCAGTTTTCTGACTTATATTGCATTTTGGCAAATGAACAAGGAGTGTGTTCTCCACAAGAAAGAATCACAGACCTTTGGGTGGAAAATATGCAATAAATTGCGAAATACTGAAGTAGTCAATGAAGTCTTGACATTTCACGGGATTCAGGGTGATATATTGTGCATTTCTTGACATTTTATGGGATTCAGGGTGATATATTGTGCATTTCTTCAGTCATATTTATGCTCTTTCTAGATATAATCGCATGATACTTAAAAGTTAAATAGGAAGATACATAAGCATGTAACAAAATACAGTACCAAGGTTCTTACAACCCACCACAGTTAAATCGGTGTACTTGACCCTTAAGATCAAATTTGTAGGCAAATGAGTTGCCAAGACCAAGAGACGGATAAGTGAACTTCCCATTTTCTGTCCCATCTGACATCATTAGTGTAGACATTTCACTGAAAAGTACATCCTACAGGATTAGGCTTGGAAATTGACCAACTCACCGGACAGGAGTGTCATCAACACAGTTAACAATGATACCTGTGGGTGTCATAATCATCTGGAGGCTCTAAAGCAAGGGCTGAATCCCAGAACTTTTGCATCATTGTGTTTGCCACATCATTAACAGCTCCAGAGCTACTTTCAACCTAAAAACAACCAACAAAACTCACTCACTATTATGTAAGCCTCAATAGAGAATATAATAAAGCAAAAGATGATAATATGTCAAACCACAAAATTGCTCAGCCCTTCTAATGGAAAAAATATTTAATTTTGGGAAAGGAAAGAAGACCAAAATCCTGTGGAAGTGAGCAGATTCAACCTTTTTATTAGTAATTTGGTACGAGAGAAGATGCAGAATTTTTTACAATAAAATAGACGAGTGAATGCTTTGTGGGACAAAATTTGGCTTTTAGCATCTCTCTAGACTTCAGTTTCTAAAGCTTTTCAAGACACTTCTTTCTTCTTTATCCACCATAACCGGGAAGGCGGCTTGATCTGATTTTATATTTTTCTTCCAGGCCTGCTTTATCAATATAGTTATGACACAGTCTATTGTTATGTGCACAGATCGTACTGACTTCTAGTTAGGCTTTTGTAGAGTTTTTGCTCCACCCTGCTCAGGAGGATTCTGTCTAGACATTGGACATCTGATCTACCAGAGTTGACTCTTTTCTATGAATTTAATACCTTTTTTACCATTTTTTTTTAAGAAAAAAAAGACTGAAAGGAAAGAATATGATTTCTGAACAAAAAAGAGAGGATGAACATAGTTGTTTGTGGACAATCAAGTTTTATGCTTCCATTTGGGCCTGAGTCTCAAAGAAATTCCAAGATACCTCTTTCTTTTTTGTTCATCTTAATTAGGAGGAGATTTTGGGTTAGTCTAGAGGGTTAGCTTAGCATAGGGGTCTTCTTCTGTTCTAAGTACATAGACACTTTAGTTTTTTGTATATCTTCCTATATAGTTTTTGATACCCCAGTCAAGTGTTTTTATTTTGATTGAGTGCATATTTACTCAATATTACGTACCTTCTTTTTTTGCTATCTTAATATATTTATTATAGTTTCTTTCATACATATTTATACAATTAACAGTATGGATCATTTGTTATAAAAAGAAGTTGATAATAATGCTGAGTGTATTTAGCAAAGACATTAGAGGTGTTTCCAAATTAACCCACAGAGATATTTGGCAAGAAACAGAGAACGAAATGATGAGAACTGAAATAATGAGGTTTGTCACATTGATTACGGAAATTATTTTTTTTATTCTTCTATCCTATAAACCGCAAGTAGTGACTTGTGAGTCTAGGGATATATCGCAATGTGCAACATTTCTATTATAAAGATAGTGCCAATAATACAGTAGTAGTTAAGTGGCATCAACTTGTATTTTATCCTATCCTAACCCCATTACATTAGTCAGTGAGTATACAAAGGGTAAAACATTAGTAGACTATGGAGAGAAAGGGAAGCAAAAGATGTTTTATATGGGAAATTTTCTATAACACTATGACATGTACAAAGCTCTGGACACATCCAAACTGTCTGTAGCACTCTCCTAATCTTATATTATGTTAATGCTAGTCTTAGACTATGCCATAAGGTGATCCGAATCCGCAAGCCCTACCTCAAGCTCCAGCACTTCCAAGTCCAAGCAAGTCACTCCTACAAGTCCAAATANCATAAGGATACATGTTAAAGCCACAAAAGTACAAAAATTATCCATAGAAATAATCCTGCCCTACCTCATCTTATATTATCTTACTGGTGGTCTTAAGATATGCCTTCAGTGTTCACTGACCTCGCCTGTGGCTCTGAAATTTTCATTGACCTCCCTTATTGTTACCATTTGATCATTAAATTTAATAGAAAAATGTCAATATTTCATTAATTTATTAAGATTTTTATACCAATTGATAGTGATCCTATATAATTTGATCAAATTTAGTTTTTTTAATAAATTTAATGATTAAGTAATAATAAATATTCAAATTTAGCAAACCTTTTTTTCAATATTTCAAGATGCTGAATAGAGAAAATCTTAAGAACATTTTAATAATAAAGCAAGGAAAATCCAGCTAAGGGAGGTCAGAAAAATTTCCAAAACCACAAGGGATGTCATTGATTTTTCATTAAAAGTCAGGGGAGATAAATGAAATTACCCCAAAATTAAATGACACAGTAACTGTATTGCATTAGAAATGAAATGACTTTACCATAGAAATTGCTGCATGAGTTATTTGCAGAACATCTAAGCAAGCAACTACACATCCATCTGCATAACAGATTCTAAGTTATTTAATAAGAAAAATGATTATCAGCACCAGACATAGGGAATTAATACTCACCTTTGTCTACAACTGGGAGATGTAAAAACTTCCCATCATGCATTAAATGCAATGCATCAAGGATTGTCATTTCCAATGTTGCACATTCAGGGTTTGGTGTCATTACCTAATTAATTAGAATTACACAAAGGAGATCATTATAAATATCAAAATTGAGGTTATCAATGGTTTAGAATGCTCACAAATGAGAAAATGATATTATGAAATTTTGCAAACAAACATCATGTAATACATCCACCTGAGTACACATTTCTAGAGTATGAGATGTAAAACAGTATATAGTAGAAGGTAAAATACGGTGGCAATACAAGGATGCTAACTGCAACAAGAATGCCAACTAATAGCATGAGTGCAGTAATAAAAAGGAATGAAATAAACAAATAAATAAGAAGCTATGTTTGACTATAAGAAACCCAAATCCTAAAAAGCAGCTGTAAAGTTGATCCATAAATATTCTTTTAAATAATAACTGCCCCAAACATATTCTGCTGAACTTTAACTAGTGTTAGATTGTGCAGACCTATAGGAATAAAACTATAACAAAAAAAAGGTTTTAAAATCGTTTTTAACAAGCTCTACAGTTAAAGAGGCTAAAAGATTACTTATAAGTCTCAGTCCAGCAATAAAATTCTACTTCGCGCTTTGAGAAAATGATTATCAATGGCTTTGAGAAAATGATTATCCATTGAATTTTCTTATGTCTTTAATCTCAATAATCATTTGTGCTGACAAGGTATTCATGAGTAGGAAATATGGATTGTTTCTTTATTCATAAAGACTGGAAGGCTGTACAGTTTAAGATTGTGCTCATTGACTATTTTACCTGTATTAGTGAAATACTGAGGTAGACTGCTGGGTCAACAATGTATCTTGTCTTTTAATAAAGTCAGTTTCATGCTTCTTCTCGAACTAAATAAATAATAAAGTATTCATGATTATAGAGAGGTAACCAGAAAAACAACAATCTGAATGGAAAATGTTTCTATGTGCAGATTAGACAGATATATAACATACAGAAATGGATATGTAAGACATATGAACATGTATATGTGTGTGGGTATGTATAGAGAGGCATAAAGAAAGTTTATATCATCAATTAGAGGCTGAAGATCATAAATCATCAGCACTCGAGATGTAGAAAGGAAACATTATTAAGAGAACATTTTTTTAATTAAAAAATTAACCCAAAACTCCTTCCAGTTGGGATATATAAAGAAGAAAGATGAAAGATGAATTTTGTCTTCTATTCAGTTGACTTCAAGTTCATACCTTCATTCTTTGAATTTTAGGCACTTATTAAAAAATTCTATTGTGCCTTATAAAAAATAAAATAAATCCTGAAATTCCGTTGAAATTGAATACTACAAAGGAAGCAATATGCATAACTCTATCAGAAGTCCACAATACTATCTTCTCCTTTCTCACCAAAAATATGATTAATTCTTTCTTGCAATATAACCCAAAGAAGGAATACTACAAAGGAAGCAAAATGCATAACTCTATCAGAAGTCCACAATACTATCTTCTCCTTTCTCACCAAAAATATGATTAATTCTTTCTTGCAATATAACCCAAAGAAGGAATGACATGACACATCTCCAAGGATTTTTAACCTTCTTTCCTTCCTAAAAAGCATAAATAAACATTCTCCATGAGGAATCATAAGAACCTGTTTGGCTTATGTGATCTTGGACACTTTAGTACCACTAGCCCATAAATTTGTAGCACAGAACAATGAAGATTAAAAGTCTCTGTACCTCTTGTACACATGAAACACAAACAGGGACAAAAGCACTTCGAAAGATGCTTTTCTCTAATCGTCTATCTTGATTAATTTGGCATTGAGTTAAAGCCCCAAAAAAAGAGGGCTTCAAGAGGCACTTTTGACATCTATATCATCTTAAGAGGTTTAAAGTCATCAATAGGGGGATGGTTTAACAGCCACTCATAATAGAACTTTTGCAAGAGCGCTTTACTCAAAGCCTTTAATCTCTACAATCTTCTATCCTCTTGAGTTTCATCCATAGTCACATTTCCCACTAACTCAATAAGATCTATAAATTTGTGCATTTCCCTCATTCAAATTCCTTCTGAAATTATAATTCCAATTCCAACTTCGAGAACTTCAAGAGAGAAGCAAACAAGAGTGGGTAGAAGCATCTCTATTATTACATATTCTATTGCAGAAAGTCTATCATACAGTCACTGCACATGCAGCCTGCTAATCATATAGTGTCACATTACTGCATGTGTGATACACACCCCTCATGACCGGCCAACTGCATGTGCAATGGCCGTAGGGAAGATTTTTCTATTCTATAGATGCTAGGAAAATTATCACAAAGCATAAATCTCTCAAACGCTTGTCCTAATTATCTTAGCCCTTTGCCAAAGCTCTAGAAGTGTCAATGAGAAGAGAGGTTTGTAGAATCTACTATCTTTATCATCTCCCACAACCATGGAAGTGTAGACTCTATTATGACTCCCATCAAATTGGCACAAGTTAGGGATTGGAGATGTTATTCTAAGTTAAGGGCTTAAATCAAGTATATAAGATACACAGTACATATAGTTTGTTCCACTAACTTGTAAATATTTTTGATATAGAGTGCAAGTTCATTTTTTATAGTAACATAATCATTTTGTTTCCTATATTAAAAAATAAAATAAATAAAGGATAGGTGACTCCATAATTCAAAGAAGCATTTTTCATGTTTGAAATCCCTACATATGAGACTTCTATTATAACTCTACATTCCATAACTGAAAATTCCTTTTACGTTAATCTCTAAACTTGCACCACCTTCTTGTAGTGTTTATAATCATTGAGTCTAGTCCTCTATAATAGTGCTGATAAGTAATTTAATTTGTAGGAACTCATTTTGCTTGAACGCATATACTTAAGAATGAGTAAGTTCTCACATAATCTTGACAATTAGAATTATTAGCAAGTGCAACATTTTTCTTTTACGAGAAACTATACATTATATTAGAGAAAATGCTTTACACAGGAGGTCAAGCAGTCCATAAGATACAGACAAGCTTGACACAACTATACAAAGAAATATCAACCAGCTGAAAAAGAACAGACAAAAAAAATGCACTTAATCAACAAGTACCAGAATTTCCTCCCAAAGCAAGTGCAGCATAAAGCAAACATAATTGCAATCTTGTTCACATTTCAAAAACATTTTTCATTTCCTTAATTTTATTGTCTTATTAAAAAAAAAATTCATAACAACATTTAACAAGCGGAAAATATAAACTTTGGAAACCCATAGTTGAAATATGCCAAACAATTAAGCATTTTCATTTCAATTTAGTTTGATACATATTTCAGTATAGTTTACATTTGAATTATTTGTTAGGAAATGAGATAATGTGAAAATCCTAATACAGTATGACTTTAAATAAGGGTAGTTATTCACCGATGCAACACAAAGAATACCAAAAAGGGAAGACAAATTTTTACTAGCTCCACAAGAAAATAATTGGTCAACATAAGTAAATCATAAAGTCCAAAGTGAAAATAAAAAAAATCCTGAATATGGCATTTTCACAAATATTATATGTCCAATTATGTAGAAAATTGAAGAAGAGAACCATTATCCACAAGAATAAAGTAAAACATCCATTCAAAGGATAAATTCTATGATAAACCTTTTCCACCAGAGTCAACTCAGGAGAAAGATTTTGAGCCACAACTCGCATAAGGATATCCTTTGAACTGCAGTATAATAGCAACAAACAACCATAATCATATACCATAGACACCGAGAAAGTTAAAAGTCACTTCGAAGATACAAAACAAAGCAAACTATTTAAAAAGTATTTACTTATAAAAGCCTGTCAAGAGAAGAACAATACGTTAGTATTCCCTGAATTTTGTTTCCTGTAACAATGATCACTGAGTTGCACCGCAATTCCCGCATCTTTTTCGAAGCAACATAAACAGGATCTGATGGTGAGACAATGGCAACCCTGAAAATAATAAACTACAAAAACTGTGAGATTAACTTTATTTCTTCAAAATAAGAGGCTAACAGAAACTTTTGAGTATAAAATTACTTGGTATGTTCCGCAATGATACTAGATAATGAAGGCTTGAACATCCTCTCCCTCAAAGTTTCTATGAATGCATATGGGGCTGAAATAGAAGATGACAAACAAAAATAGATATTAAATTCTATCTATAAGATGTATATAAGATTTTTCTAGGAAATAAAGAAAAGTAAATATATTAAATCAAAAAAGCATTACAAAGGAAGGACTTGCTGACCCAAAAAAAGAAGCAGTCCTAAAAACTCTTCTAGGATTCCAAAAATTATACAAAAAGAAAGGTCAGCTCTCATCCGATAAAAAAAAAAAGAACCCAAGACAGCCACTAATCATAAACCCTTCCCAATTATGCATTGAAGCTTCCAAACTTTGACGAATAAAGAAAATGGGAGACTCACTTAAACCATGAAGAGATGCAAAACAAAAACCCATAATTTCACCTTATACCACATAGAGGAAACCTCTTCTCCACATTAAATCCAGATGTTGAACAGTTAAGATTCTAATGCTTGATTAACGAATTTGGTTATATATTAGATGAGTATTTGTGTATTAACTGATTTGGATAAATGATTAAAGTTGTGCTTATTTTAAATTTCTTTGAAATTTTAAGCTTTTGATAATGGGGAAACTATAAATTGTTTTCTAGTTCTCCCAATTTTAGTTTTCTAAAAGTGTTTTCATGCGTATTGTGAAATCAAATGAATGATTGTTGTGTATTTCTCATAGTTTGTATATCTTTATATACTAATACAATTTAGTCTAGAAAGAAAATATAATAATTACTTTCCTCATCTCTTCTTTCCTAATCAATCACAATAATAATCTATCCTCCTAATTTACAACTCAACATTCCCCCTCAAGTTAGAGCATATAAATCATATGTACCAAGCTTGTTATAAATAAAGTTAATATGAAGACCTCGAGAGATTTAATAAAAATATCTACTAATTAGTCGTTCGAACTGACATGATTAGTAGTAATAAAACCAGACAGAACTTTTTCCCAAATAAAATGATAATCAATTTCTATATGTTTGGTCCCTCATAAAAAACTGGATTGAAAGCAATATGAATAACAGCTTGCCTGTCTCATAATAATGTCATTTGTCATACCTTTGCAAACTTAAATTCATGAATTAGTTATTTCAATCAAACAAGTTCACAAGTTGCTAAAACCCTTGCACAATATTTTGCCTCTACGCTTGACCTAGCAACAACATCTTGCTTCTTACTTTTCAAGATACTAGGTTTCTTCCAACAAGAATACAAAAATAGGATGTTGGACAGACTTCCTGGCAGGAGGGTTTTGTTCGCCGTCATCATCTGAACACGCTAGTGCCGGCGGTGAGACGAGATGTGTACCAGAGAAAGAGATTGGCAGCGAGATTTACCAGAAAAGTGAACGGAACATGGCAAGGCATGCGAGGGAGAATTGGGTCGAGTTTCCTAGGTTTTTCCGACGGGAGGAAGAAGAACAAGCCGGTGGTATCAACAAGGTATCAGACACCAGTAGAGGCTTCGCCGAAGAATATCAATAGGGACAGAAATGGAGACAGAGATCGGGCTAGCGATTGGAGGTTTTGCCAGTAAGAGAGAGACAATCAGACTGGAGGTGTCGCGTTAAAAACTGACACCAGAGAAGGGCAATCTGAACGTTGTCGGAAAACTACAAAGATCGCCAGAAAAACTAAACCGGAAAATTTAGGATTTTCTAATTTTCAACTCTGATACCATGTGAAATCAAAGGAATGATTGTTGTATATTTCTCATAGTTTGTAAATCTTTATATACTAATACAATATAGTCTAGAAAAGAAATACAATAAAATACAATAAATTACTTTACTAATATCTTCTTTCCTAGTCAATCACAATAATAATCTATCTTCCCAATTTACAACCCAACACGTATTAAAGATTAACAGGAAGCTAGGTTGTGTATTCCCTTAAATGTCAATTTAATCCTTTTGAAGTCTTAGGTTTGAACATTTCTGAACTAAAAAATGAAAAAAAAAAAAATTCTAATTGAGATCAAAGTTGTCCAATTAATGAATTGTAATAAAGAAATAAGTTTGTACATGATGTTTGAACTCTTAACAATAATTTTTCGGAGGGACATCGATGACAAGGAGTTCCAGACTACTTTTGAAATGGGTTATTAACATTAACCCCAACTAATCGGTCAAATAAAGTCAAAATACCCATTAAAATTGAAAACTAACAGTGGCCACCAACCATTAGTCTCCATTAATGCGTGATCAGCTTTGACCATAAAAATACCAATTTTACAATAATTATTCTAAAAGAAAAAGTTATTAAAAGATTAACTTAAACATTTACCTATTAATAATTTAAAAAGCTAATAAAACTGTTGGCAATCTTTAAATTTATTTTCTATTTATAGGAAAATCTGTATGCAGCTTGGAAATTGTATATAGTTCCTTTTTTTTCTCCATTTATGTTAAAATCCCTATTTTTTTGGGATAATCCCAAATTCTTAGGGAATAATAGAAAGGTCTTTAATTAGGTTTTCTTTATATCAACTTATGTACAACTCATACACCTTAATATACAAAATCACTTTTTCCTACAAAATCAAACAAGTAAACAAAACTAATATGCATAACAACAATATATATTCTAATAAAAAAATAAAAATAAAAATTATGTCCGAATTCTAATCAAATGAGACATCCTTGGACACCAATTTGAATTCTAATCAGATGAAATTTACACACACCTAAATTTTAACAAAACAAATTTTAATCGTCCCTATCAAAAATCATTGCTTATCACTTCATTACCACCACCAAGAGACCCAAAAAAAAAAAAAAGAAAAAAAAAAAAGAAAAGTGCCAAATCANACCCAAAAAAAAAAAAATAAAAAAAAAAAAAGAAAAGTGCCAAATCATTAAAAGAAAATGGACAACAAATATCAAATCAAGTATCCGAATCATAACCAATATACAGTAACCCCAAAAAAAAGTCAAAATAAAACATCATGATCATATTTAAACAAACCAAGACCAAGATCGAATCAAAGACAGAGATTAAAGAAAAAGAAAAGAAAACAGAAAATAGAAACATCAAAGAAAAATCCAGAAAAAGCCGGTAAATGATCACACATGCCATCACCAATCCATCACATCAACTTTGGGTGTGAAGATGCAATGCGCAGGTATCCGACCTTCAAAGTTTCTCATCTATAATTTTCCGTATAGTGTTGCCAAAATTTAACAAACCAAAACGCCTCAAACACACCCCATGCCCTACTCCTCACCCTATCACCATTTCATCACCTTGAATAGCTCTATATGAATCTTTCGATTACAACCTCTTCTCCATTTAAACAAAGAAAAACCAAAGAGAAGATGTACTTTCAACTCATTTTTGTAACAAATCTATCAACAACAAAAACTTGCTAAAATGGTTTGATTTCGACCTATGCTCTAAATATTTTGCAAGATGCTAATTATGTTGAGAAAGAACCGATGAGGAAGAAGGAGACAACGAGGAAGTTAAAAGAGAAAAATTGTGAAGAAAACTTTTAGAGTATATTACATGATTTATTTAAAATTTTAATATGTTAAAAAATACGTTTACACCCTTGTGTCATTAAGTTCCATAATTTACCATAAAAAATAGGGGGCCACAATTACATTTCAAATTCAACAGGTAATTGACTATCTTTGATCAATTAGTTGGGATTTATTTAATTTAATTAAAATTTTAATATGTTAAAAAATACATTTACACCCTTGTGTCATTAAGTTCCATAATTTACCATAAAAAATAGGGGGACCAAAATTGCATTTCAATTCAACAGGTATTTGACTATCTTTGATCAATTAGTTGGGATTTATTTAATTTATTTAAAATTTTAATATGTTAAAAAATACGTTTACACCTTGTGTCATTAAGTTCCATAATTTACCATCAAAAAAATAGGGGGGCCACAATTACATTTCAATTCAACAGGTATTTGACTATCTTTGATCAATTAGTTGGGGGTTTCAATGTAAATACCAATTTTGAAACATGTATGATGTATTTTTTGTCTTTTGCTCAATAGACTTTTGGTTCACACTTTCTCCTTTCTAATCTAATTTATTTTTAATAAATTTTATTGTGCCCTAAAAAAAAAAAAAAAAATAGGGTGTTTCTTGATGGACTAAACACCTAATAGGCTCATTAAAACAACTTTTCAAAAATCAGTTTGCATGTGCAAAGTCCTATATCAGATAACTTTAAGTGTTGTTAATTCATTAAACATTATCAAATAATTATCATTTTAGTGCTACCTTCTCAAATATAAGCGATTAGACTACTTTAGATTATTCATGATTAACAAAGTAATAAAATTGAGATATACAACAAAAAGTCCAAGAAATAAAAAGGATGCAGTAAACGTCTAAGAAAAGTTTACACTAAACACCCCTAAGTCATTTAGCTCTCATACTATTTTAATTAAAATATTGTGATGCTTAGTCCACTTGTAAAACCAAAGAGACATGTAAGACTCAATCGAAATGAGGCTCTTGCGAATTAGGGAGGGGGGACATATAGAAGTTAATTCCTATAATTAGTCCACACCAACAAACTTAAGCTTCTAGGTCAACTGGTTTCTCAAGAAAAAAAAATTACAATAAAGCAATATCTATAAATAGTAAAGTGCCTATTCGCTATTAGTCCAAGCTTAAATATATAATAAACTAACCAGAAAAATTGCTTCCCCACTGGCGTTCCACCCCTTCAACTGCAGCAGCAATAGCACTCCCTTGTTCAGCAGCCTTCTCCATTCTAGAAATGGCATCATAAAGGCACTTTGTAATATCCAACAAAGCAATAACTTCACCATTCTCTACAACAGGGAGGTGCCTGAACTTTCCTGTTGCAAAATAAAATCAATTAAACTAGATGCCACATAATAATTTGCCACTCATGCTTTTGTCACAGTGCTGCTTCAAGTTTAACGGATCTCACTACATTTTCAATCAGAATCAAACCATACAATAAGTCATTATAGTCCATTTAATTAAATAAATTTGAGCATAAAAATTGTAAAATCTTACAATTTATGGAAGTAAAATTGAGAGTCAGATGTTTCAAGATTGACGAATTAATGAATATAAGAGCTTGTATGAAGTTCAAGTAGGTGAACCCTGGAACAAGTTTCTTAACAAGTTTAATCTGTAGTTAATCGCATTGTTACAGAAACATGCAGCTATTGGAGGCATAATAGAAGGCTGTTGATTTTTGGAATTTTGAGTCATGGCAACATTTTGGGTTTTAGGGGTTAGAAAGAAGTAGGAGCAGTTTGTGGGATAAAAGTGAAGTTTTGGGCTCCGCTTTGGGCATCCATTAGCTTGGCCTTTCAGCAAGACTTCTTATTTATTCAACAAAATTGGGAAAACTTCAAGGGAAAGGCTTTTATCCGCAGTTAGTGTTGAGGAAGTTTTAGTTGTTTACTTCAAAAAATTGTGTTGAAATTTTTGTATGGCTTATATTCTTAAAAATGAATCTAACCTTGGACCATTTTCTGAAGAGCTTCAATGGCCAATGAATCTGAGGTAACAAATATAGGATTACGTGTCATGATCTTTGAAACAATCGTCTGCTCTGGTCTCAAACCTTCTGCTATAACTCTAGTGGCAATATCCTTCCAATTATAAACACAAAAACAAAACAAAACGTCAAACAAGAATACGAGGCGAATAAAATAAAATAATAAATGACTAGAAGTAACCTAACCTTGTCAGTAACAATTCCCGATAACAAAGCATTGGCGTCAGTCAACAAAACGGCATCGACACGGCGAGCTGCCATCCGGCGACAAGCATCCGATACAGTTGTCCCCTCAGGAATAGTGAGGGCTTTCGATAACCTCAGCTTCTTAACGGTCCTCTCCCCGCCAACAGATGATTGGGGTTGGGGTTGGGGTTGGGCTTGTGGAGAAGAATGTTTGGAGCTATTTCCGTTTTCCGACGCAACCGCTTTCTTGGCCGCTGGTGGCCCTCGCTTCTGGCTCCGACGAACACTGCTATGGCTACTCATCTTATTCTAGCAAATTAGGTCTCAGCTTAAGCCTCTAATAAGTTTCTGACAGATAGATAGATAGATTAGATTAGGATTTTGTTTTTGTGGCGCTGAGCGTCCAGCCGCCCTCTGTCTTTTAATTCTTAATCTTGTTTTCTTGGCTGAGGGCTGGCCGCCTGTGGCCGAGCGAAACGAAAGATCAGAATCTCTCTTTCCCACCACGACGGCCCTGATCTCTTTTATTTAAAAATTGGATATGAATATAAGGCTAAGTTTCCAAAAAGCCCTAAAGTTTATGAAAAATACACTAAACCCCTGGGATTGACCAACCATACATATCTCCCTCGCTAAATATCTCTATTAAAAAATGAGACAATTTCAAATAGTACCTTTGTGTTTTGACATAATCTCAAGTAGAAAGTAAGTTTATCATTTTTATCAACAAGACCCCTGAGGTTTGCTTTTTTTAATCAAATGCTAATTTTAATCCTTAAAATACAGATTTGCCCCTACTGAAATTTTTTTTCCTTAATTTAAAAAATTTTTAAAGTAGAATT